>JAJLTT010000025.1:0-202522 GCA_030568315.1 Myxozyma sirexii
AAAGTCACAAAAATCGCAAAATTTCACTTAAATATCCTTCAAAAATAACCCTTAGCTATCATATTCTAATTGTGTCGCCTTCACTAGTTGTCTAGTGTCACATCACCCATGCCGACCCTGATATCCATCAGGTCTTCAATCCAAATGCTGTCGATGTCGACAGCTGTGACTGGTGCCTGGCGGTGATACCAGTGCCCTGAGCCAGCATGAGTCTTCTCAATGAACTTTATAAGCGCCTTGAGACCTTTATTTGTCCATAAAATATTCTGTAGAGTCCTATCTGTGATGGCAAAGTCCTCAAATGCCGAGTTCTGTTCGCTCCGAAGCCTGGGACAGTCCAGGACAACGTGCCTGACTGACTGTAGATCGTGGCCACACAAGCACTCAGCGGTGGGCTTGAGATAATAATGTGAGATCAATACCAGTGTTTTGTACCATTGTCCTATGCTTTCCAGAGCTAATATTAGACATAAGTTGCTGCTAGCCTCTGAATCCCTGTCTAATATTACATCTACCATACTATTTTATACCACAATCATCACAATTTATCATGCCAAACTATGGACCCCCTTCAAAACATGGGACTGATAATATTTCTAAGATTATCAATGTCATCGCTACTAGAAGGGAGAGAATCTTACATTTTACAGGGTTTTATTAAATACAAATTATTATCATGACACAAAAAAATTATGAGCTGCTTTACAGATTTTGCTTCATTATAGATTTTGTTTGGCCTAGTGAGGTGTGCAACTGGAAAAGAAAATGCAAAGTTTAATTTAAAGTTTAATCTAAAGTTTGGCATTAAAATGCCCAAAGCTCCATTATGCAAAGGTGTAGTTTTAGTTTCTTTATGCATGATGTCTGCGTTAGCCTAAACCTTGATTGAACTGTTGCTATGTGAAATATGTTACTTACAACCAACCAAAGCTCCAAAAACTGAAATTGGGTAAGTTACCGGAATTAAGAATAAAAACTTATTCATTAAATAGTAACTTAATTTTAATAAATTATTTAAATCAATATCCCTATTTTGGATTTTGTAGTTGCTACATATGCTGCAGAAAATTGGCTTTTAATTTAGTTGGTTGACTAAGCAAAATACTGGCATTATTAGATTAGAAACCTGGACATACAGATATTACTGATATTTGGAAACAGATGTTTTGCTGGACAGATGTATAGAGCATATCGTAACGGGCTATATAAAGCTGCGGTCTAGTTTTGATCAAAATTGCAATATCTAATCCATTATTTCTTTTTTGTTGAGTAAAATTATTGGTGTATAGCCAAGATTTATCAGATGAGTTATGCAAGTTAAAACAATGTTTGTGAATCATTGTGCTGAAGTTCAAGAGAAAGAACTATATTGTGTTAAGGGTTATATTAAAGCTGGAATACTTAAGTGAGTTCAAGTTCACCCCACCTTGACTTGAACTTCCATCAGATATATTTGTTTATTATATTGCATGATTATGTGCTGGTCAAGTCAAGAATCTATTTATTGTTATTTTTTTTATAATAAATAAAAATTTATCAACAAATAATGTTGGAACCACCTAGTCCAGAACAATAACATGCCATTCATAATACTATGCAGAATGGCAAAACTGCTGAAGCCAAAATTCAAAACTTTTGACAATATTTGAGCTTCAACAGAAATCGTATGACCTCTTTGAGGCAAGCGCGGTAGTCATAGAAGGCATTTGTCAATTGCAGATCTGCGCAACCACGGATTCTAGGGTCATGATGGATTGTATCTGATACAGTGATACCGGCCTGCTTAAAATCCGCAAAGGAATGAACATGTATATGGCTGCAATGGAGCTTGGGATAATCAGCCTTGGATATTCAGCTCTGTAGAGCACTCCCTGCCGCCCACTTAGTGGTAGATTACTGCACTATATTGTAAGCACGATAGAAGACTACGAATCATTTCATAAAACAGTTACTACAAAATAGATACAAATAATTCATTGACTGCTGAGTCGATCTAAAAAGTAGTAGCTCTCAGTAAAGCTTTTTAGTGGACAGATTCCCGCATTTATGAATCTAAGAAAGATATACAGTATCACTGACAGTCTCAGAAGCAGGGGTATAAAGATATTTACGAAGGGTATGAACAAAATCTAAGGCATGCCCAGGAATCAAAGCAACGCCAAGGCAGCGAAAGTGATAAGACCGACAACAACAGTGGCGGCAATGTTGACCGCACTAAAGGAAGAAATACTGGAGTCCTCCAAGACTGGGAATGTGCCATTGTTAGAGTAATTACCAGTCAGATTCCCGTATGCGCCAGTCAAATTGCCGGTGGTATTAAGGTAGTGGCCGTTAGAAGTGAAGCCGCCGCGGGTTACATTGCGCTTGGGCTTATACCCAGAATCCTCATCTTCTTTAGCTTCTTCAGCAAAGCTTGTCTCATTTGCATGCATTGTAGAGTTATAGTAGCTCTTTGACTCCTGGGTGTTTTCACCAATAGAGCGGGGGACAGCGCCAGCAGGAGCTGGTCTCGCGGTAGCAGCAGAGTAACCAACCATATGAGGGTAAGTCACTGTCATAGCAATATCAGAATCAGCCAGAACGGTCACTTCAGGAATGAATACAGCCACAGGGGTGATCGCAGACTGGTCAACTATCGTGGGGGAGGCTAATTTCTCGGATGACGGTGCAGGAGTGGCAGCAGGAGACATCGCTTCAGCGCCTGCCATAGGAGCGGAAGTGGCTTCGAAAGGGACCTCGACAGTTGCTTCACCCGGTACCAAACTATCGGCCATCATAGGGGCTTCGGAAATCATTGGCGCTACATTCTCGTCCATAAAAATCTCCTCCGAGACGGGAGTTCCGTAAGTAATATCCTCTGAAACATCCGGAAGGCTGTAGTCTTCAGCACTGCCAATGACAATAAAAGGATCTTGCGCAAGCTCATTTGAAAAGTCCTCATCGGAAAGTGGCGTCATCTCAAGGGTACCATCATTTGCATATCCAAGGATAGCTTCATCCTCTTCCACAAAGCTGTCAGGGATTTTCTCATCCTTGTCAACGACTGACGGAACACCATCGGATCCCATAGAAATTTTGTTGCAAACATCGCCAATAGTTGTGGCGACTTCCATGAGTATTTGCTAAATCGATTTAATTAGCCACAAAAGATCTGGTATGTGCGGGGATTTGACTTACCGACTGCGGACAGATACCATAGCACGACAACTCAAGTTGAACCAAAGCGCCACATTGGCAGTCTACGTCATTCGGACTGCACTTGAAAAAGGCTTTTTGAACGTTGTCAACACAGGCAGCAACGCCGGCAACATGCTGTAGGATTCAACTTGTTAGCAAACGGGCCGCAGACAAAATAAACGCTCGTTAACGCGTCGCTATTAGTAAAGCCCAAAATAAGAAGTGGTGCATACACATGGAAGCTGGTCAGGAGTGAATAAAGCACGTATCGTACCCTCTTTCATGGGTAAAAGAGGGCGGTGTCCTCCATGATGACCAGCGACATAAGCCTCGGTCGGTGCCGATGAGGTCTTGGGAGCGGCTGCGACAGTAGACGCTAAAGCTGCTGCCGAGAGAGCTGATCTGATCAGAACCATTTCGGAGAAAGTTAAGAAAAAGAATTCTAGAGGCTGAGAAAAAATGAGAGCGGAGAGGGATAGGTGGAGGTGAGAAGGAGAAGATAAAAGAGGAAGACGAGGATATACTCGCCTGAAGACAAAATGGCGGGGTTTATTTACCAAAGCACTAGCCAGTATTCAAATCAGACAGTCTGAGAATATCCAACATACAACCCTTACCACAGAGATACAGTGATTGATAAGTTACTAATTTAAGTCTGGCCTGCCAAATCCATTCTGAATGCGAGATTGCATCAAGAGTAACCCACGCAGCACGACTGGTAACGCTACGACTGGAATTGGTCTTTACAAGCAAATCAGCTATATAAAGATATACAACCACAAACCCCCTACGACGATCGATCTATGACAATGCAATAAATTTTATGCTGCAACGCGACTCTTCTCTAATTTCAAAACCGAACTTCTCAGACAACTTTTCCCTTTCCCTTTGCATTTTCTTTACCCATTCCTTTCAAATGCGAACACTTCTCCTCACACAAACTTTTTGTTCATAACCATGACATAATGTACACAAAACAAAATACGAAAATGAAGCGATATGATACCAACGAGACTGCAAAATTGGCCCAATACCAGCATCGTACTTATAAGAAAAACGCCGAAGTAAAAAAATAAGAAAGACAGAGTACACTCTTACCAGTACTTCGCTTGTAATGAACATGTGCAGTGTGACCTCTGCTAACAGCTATTAAGAATAATGATTGAGTTTGAAGAGTCTGATCTTGCCAGATTCGCTTCCAGACGCAAACATCTCTGATCCTGTGCTAAAAGCGGTGGCAGTGACTTTTCCAAGAGGAGTACCTGAGGTGGGCCAATTCTTGAATACTGTTCCAGATGGCAAATGAGCAAACCGAAAAGCATCTTTTTTTGCGCGTGATGCCATTCCAAGAATCTGTCCATCATGAGAGAACTGAAGTCCTGAGATGGACGTGACAAGTTGATCCAACGAAAACGAAAGCTTTGGTTGATCGTTGTCCTTCTTGCCAGTATCGTAAACGTTCACAATGCCGCTCTGACTACCAAGGGCAACCCAGTTATCGGTAGCTGCAATTGAGGTGATGCCTACACCGCCAAAATCAGCCCAACGCGACACAAATCGGCGCTCAGAGGTGCTCCATTCCCATATTTCACCAGCCGAGTTAGCAATAGTGATATATCCACCGTCTTTACTCCAGACGAAATCGGCGACACCGCCTCCTTCGATCTTTGCTCCCGAAATCCATTGACCATTGTTGGCGTCTAGTAGATTGACCCATCCGCCCGATCCAATAAGACCAATAAATCGACCACAAGGAGAAAGTTTGAACCTCTCCATACTGCGCTGGCTTTGTTCATGCCCATACATACGATTGATTTTATCTACTCCGCCGGACTCCAAATCCCAGACATAGAAATACCGACGACGGCCGCCAGCAAAAACACGACGTCCATCAGCATGAAATTCGGCAGTCTGGATAGGAGAAGATCGAATGTGTAATGATGTAGCAAGTGGGTTGACTTTGCCATCGACGTTGTAGATACGCAGACTTCGATCAAACCCAGCCGAGAGAAGTAAGGGTAGCGAAGGATGAAATGAGAGTGTTTGAATGGCAGCTTGCGAGGGTGCTTGCTGATTTGCATCCTTCAGTCTAGATATATCAAGAACGCCAGCCGGGAGAAGCGTGGGTTGTGTCTTACTGGTGTATCGTGCTGTGCTCTGAAGAATCTTCTTGAGCGGATCAGCAGAGAGTGTTCGCTCTTTGTCATCTTCTGCTTCAACGTCATCGCCAGAAGAGACAGTATCTGAATTATCTGCCTCTTCATTTTTTCGCCTGGAGTTCGAAAATGACCATTCAGGTGCAGGATAGAGTCGCTGGAACTGAGAACGAAGACGAGCAGAATATTCTTTCCCGTCAACCAAATCATCATCTTCTGTAGACCGCAATTTACGCAGACGGTCATTTGAAGTGAGAGATATGCTCAACCTTTCATCGTCGCTGTCAACCCAGGCTGGCGGCGGTCCATGATCTTTTTTGTGCTTTCTAACCGATTTCGAGATTGCGCCATCTTCAGACACGATCGCATTGATCGTTGGATCGCTTAACCCATCAACAACGAACAGCTAGATAAAACTGTTAGCATAAGCAAGGTTTTAGGATAGATAAATATATACTCACATCTTCATCATTCACATTAGCAAAAGTCGTAACTTTTTCCTGCGCATCATCTTCGTCTTCAGACTCAGACGACTCAGCATCAGCGTCTTCGTCGACGCCAAATTCAGGTATCGCAGCATCCTTCAGGCCGTCTTCAAACCCTTCAAGGTCACCAAAAACCGCACGTTCGAGGGCAAGTTCGACATCGTCTTTCCCTTGCTCGCCGAGAGCATGCTTCTGCCTTTTCGGTGGTGATCCAGGAAATCCGCTGACTCGCGAAGGAGCAGAGGTCGAAATCTTCTTTAACATTGCACTCCAAGACAAATGTAAACAGGCTTTCGTCGATTATTGAAGTAAATAGTGTGCAGAAAATTTTTTCAAAAAAGAAAGATGATTGAATGGAAGGAGAAGTCTCGTGAGATAGTTGACGATTGATGAATGACGGCTGCGTTGGGACAAATGACGAAAAATCTTTTTTGTGTTTAAGTTTTTATGTGATCCACGCACCAAAACACTGTCGCGCCACAGAAAGGATTTTCGCCTTTGTTGCAACAGAAAGGGGAAAGCAACAATGTCCACAATGAAGAGTGTTCAATAATTATTTTTCTGGTGAGTTTAAAATTTTATTTATTGCTATGGACTGAGTTGGTTCTGAGCGTTCGAAGAGCTGCAATAATTTGACTTCAGCTACGTCATAAGCTTGGAAGAGATTCCTCCCAGCGGTAACTCTTTGTCCGCGCCTAACCGAAATCACGTGCAATTATGAGTGTTCTGTGAGTTTTGTGATCAGTAATAACGTGCAACAAGTCGGCAGAATACATGAACACCGTACATCGAAGTACTTTGTTGAGTGCACTTCTAACAATCATTCAGCAAAGCGATGTCGAAAATGTAAGTGAACCTTAAGTTTAAGTCTGCGCTACCGAGAAACTTTCTAACCTGTAGCTGCTTACTCGATTTCTAGACTTGTTTTTGGAAGTTTAGGCAAGAATTATAAGGCAGCAATATCAAAGGCAGAGCAGATTAGCTCTTCTCCGGCTGGACCATTTGATGCACTGCTAATATTAGGTGAAGCTTTCAACTCTGATACTCCCGAATCAGATATTGATGAGGTTATTGATGGAAAGATTATACCGTCGCTGCCAACTTATTTCTACTCAAACGACCGACTGCCGAGTAAGATCAGGAAAGTTCTCGAAAACAGCAAGCAGGGCAAGATATGCAGTAATCTAACGTGCTTTGGAAGTTCAGGTGTAATAACCACTGATGAAGGGGTCAAGATTGCTGCTGCAGGTCCGGGGAGTAGTATATTCGAAATCGAAAAGCTCAAGTCCCAGAAAAGTGTTGATGTCCTTGTGACTGATCACTGGCCAGAGCATATAACTCTACTTTCAACGAGCGCGAAGGAGAATGAGACGGTGATGAACACTAAAACGGATTTTCGGATATCAGATCTGTCGTCATTGTTGCAACCTCGCTATCATTTCTCTCCAGGAAAAGTATTCTGGGAACGCGAGCTTTATCGTAATGAAGGATACATAAATCTCGAAGGGGGCGGTGGAGAGCGTCCGACAAGATTTATATCCCTTGCTGCTGTCGCTAATCCCGAGAAAAGCAAATGGTTTTATGCATTTTCTATCTCACTGCCGTATGTTCCAGTTCCATTACCGGCAAACGTGACAGCCAATCCTTTGATTGAAGGAGCGAGAATGAAGGCTGCCCAAAAGTCTGTATCTAAAGAGACGCCAGGCGGGCGTGAAAGTGATTCTGATGAAGACGAGGATGTTATATATGGCAAGAGCAACGGTAAACGAAAACATGACGAAGAAGACGAAAGGCACGCACGAAGAGATTCGAAACGCAGAGGTGGTTCACGGAAAATTCAGCAGACGCGTGCGCACCGCAAGCCGGTCGATGCATCAACTTGCTTCTTCTGTTTATCGAACCCACAGCTAGCACAGCATTTTATAGTGTCTATAGGTAATGAGAGTTATGTGACGACCGCCAAGGGTCCACTGCCGAAATCAGATAGCCCAAGATTGGGATGCCCAGCTCATGTCTTGATTATACCATTTGAGCATCAGCCAACCATTGCATCAATAGAAGACGAAGACACAAGGAAGAATGTGAGGGCTGAGATAGATAAATATAGAAGCTGCATTTCGAAGATGTATGCGGAACATGGGTATACCGCGATTGCATTTGAGATTAGCCGGCACAATGGTATTCATTTTCACACTCAAGTAATTCCCATCCCAAATGAAAAGGTCAAGGGTGTTGAAGAAGAGTTTAAGACTGCTGCTGAAATGAACCGGTATACTTTCGCCGAGGAACTGTCTGATTCAGAGGATCATTTTAAGGTCTACCTTCAGGACGACAAGACGCTCATTATTCCGTTATCGCCGGACGAAAGATTTGATTTACAGTTTGGCAGAAAAGTGTTAGCGACCGTCTTGGATCTTCCGGAGCGATTTGACTGGAAACAATGCGCCCAGGATGAAAAGGATGAAGCCAAAGATGCTGAAAGATTCAAGGAACTGTTTGCCAAATACGACTTCACGTTAGACGAGGCAGCAGAATAAAAGGCAAAAGTTGGTTGTATGATAGCAGTAGATGAGTTTATGGATTATTACAGAACTGTATTACTATATAATTATGTGCTTGAAAGTAATTGTTGGCACTTTTGTCACGTCATACCTCTTTCTAAATTTCTTTATAGCTTTCTCTAATCCCTCTATCTTTTCCCATATCGCCAACCGCATTGGGTCGTCAATTTTGAAAGTCATTTCCACGTAAACAAAATCTATCTCGTCTTTTAACAATCCCACCCTCACTCGACTCTCATCATCAACGACACCAGCTGGGTACAAGTCAGCAAAAATTGTACTTAGCTTTGCAATATAGAAGCCCCAAAACATATACAAATATCCCAAACTACCTTTAGTTTCTCTAACAACTAAATTGCACAGTCTTCCGAGAATGCGTTCGTCAAACACTTCCCCTCCCCATCTCTCGCAAATAATTATACCAATCAATGCTCGATCAACGTGTGACAATCCAAAAGCCTTAGCAAGCGGACCTGTTATTGCAAGGTTTAAAGCAGCGGTTGCCTGTATGTCTTTTGTGTAAGATCCTTGAACATAGAGTAAATTAGCAATAGCGGGAGCTATTCGCTTTGAGATATAAGGAGGAGTGAATGCTGACATCGCAAAATCGAGAAGAGTAGCAATTTTCTCCGATGCTGGCTTTGCATGCTGTAGAGTACAGCAAACCAAAGGGTCCTTAAATTTGATAGAGTCGCTCAATTTTGAGTACAAGTATCCTTCCTTAATTCCGCCTTCACGACACCAGTTGCAAGTTAGCATATTATGCAACAGAATGTAGAATGAGCTTAAATGATCACTTACCTTGGCAAAAATATACCGATCCCAGCGCGGGCGCTGCTGATATAAGGGCTTGCACTAAGAAAAATATACTAGGCAACTGCGTAGCTCGCCGGTGGGAAATACGAAACATATCTTCTAATTTCACTGCTATCTGCTCATTGATCTGCCGTTGGGTAACTTTGTCCAGATCTTTCAATGAGCAACGGTAACCATTCACAATTGGGATGGGATAATATTCGTCTTCAGACAAGATGCTCATGGTAAAGCAGCCTAGTGCACGAAAACCTCCGCCAGACAGATATAAGTTTGCGCCTTTTAATGAGAAAGGAACGTTGATTTTGCGCAAGGCTGTAGCAAATGCCTTCACAAGTTCTGTTTTAACTTCAGCCGTATTCTTTGATTTTGAAAGCGTCATAGAAAGCGCAGCCGCCCCATACGGCAAAGATACAGCAGTCTCAGATACCGAAAGTTTTCCGCTCAAAGTCGACACCCAAGATATCTGTATACTGCCACCGCCGAGGTCCATGACGACGCCGTTGATTTCATAATAGGAGGCGGCAATTCCCAAAGCTCCGTATTTCGCCTCCATACTCTGAGGTAATAGCGATATTGACCATTTGCCATTCACAGACTTAATAAGGCTTAATAGCTCGTCTGCATTTGCTGCCGTCCGGGAAGCCTCGGTGCCAAATAATAAAACATTCTGATCGACGACTTTGAGAGAGCGGCATATCACGTCGAATCTGCTTAGAGCCGCTCGAAGACGACTGAGAACTGACTGAGATATGAGACGGTCAGATGAAGAGGCAATGACATCGTAAAGAGAAATTTTTGCGCGGTCTTGGAATACGATAGGTAGATTCCGCGCAGTCGCAGCTCCGCCGAGATCAGTGACAGAGAACCTGATGGCGTTTGAGCCCATGTCTATGATCCCTATCAACATGACTTGTGCGTGTTACAGATAGATCAGCCAAAATATAAATCCACAGGTATTCAAAAGTACTGTCCCCACAAGCAGTTCAAAAGCTGACCCTAGTGTGGCAAAAGATAGACTAGGGGCAAAACAACTTCTTGAGTCGGGTATGAGATTACAATGATGAGCTCAGCCCGCGGTGCGGCTCGGCGGTCAGTGAGCCCGAAACTCGTCTGACGATGATGTATCATGTACAGATTCGTGCCGTCACCCAGGATATAGCCAGAAGTAGAACACACGGAAACACTGCTTTATTGTAGTTTGAATAAAATAGTTTACATTTTGAATAGAGGCAGGTCTCCGGCGTGTGGCGAATAGCAATGTTCAACTCTCGCAAGGTTCAGATTCTACTAAGCCCTCAGGGGAAGGTTGGCTCAGTCTGCCCTGTGTTGGAGTGCAGAACACAGCTGGCTCTGGATGGTCCAGCAGCGCACAGCGCTCGTACAGCAGCCGTCGCAGGGCCCGACGCGCATATGCATGATGTCATAATAGTCACCACGGGACGGCGACAGTTGGGTCAGCTCCTGCAGGCGGCAGACAAGACAGTGCACTGATCAGGAGGACAAGTAGCAGCGGGTTCCTGCCGAAATGGCGCGGGCGGCTACAAGGCGCGCGCATCTGCTGGAAAGTGCTGCCTCTTCCGGGGCGAATGTGGCACATGCCGACGAGTACTGGCAGTTTTCTATCGATCCATGCCGCACCGCGTAGAAGGACGGGCTGAGAGGAGCCGAGTCATGTGGACCTCTGCTTGTGTTACAGGTACTACTTTGTCTTGCCCATCTAATAAAAAGATCGCGATATCCTGTCAGAAAGCTGCCCACGTCTTATCGTCTGCCTTTCCCCTCCTAAAATCCTTCGACGCCTGCCGCACAGCAGAACCAGAAATGGCGAACGCTAATGCTACATCTGCAATCACCAGGAGGCAGAGGCAATGGGTTCATGTGCGCGAACGCACCTGCAGTTCCAGCTCGACTTGTACGCAAGGGGAAGACCTCGGAGACTGCGATGCCTCGGCGATTAGTCGTCCACAGGACACTGGCAATACTGCTGGATCGACGCGCGCTCTTCAAGACGAGACCAGCAATTCCATTCCTCTTCATTATGCGGGCGCAACTGTCATCTCAAGCAACTCCAACTCGTATGAGGACGATTGATACTAATTCCTACATATTTCGCGGCGGACTGCATCAGCTCCGCGAGATTCTCGAAACAGTCCTTACAGTTCTAATTAGTATTGACTGATTCATTTATTTATGCTTGCGTCTTCATTTGTATCCTTGGTTAATATCTATGTTTAATGGCTGCTGTAGCTCGTCATGGGTAATAACCGCTCATAGTACAGTGAACTTTTCCCAGCATTAATCAACGTGAAGTAGATGATGATGGTGATGTATTTTTAACGACGGTAACTTTCAAAAAATTACATAAACCGGCGTAAAATGCACTGACTGACATTTCCACGTGACCTCATCTCTAAACGCGATTAGGGTGTTTCAGCGAAGTGACGGTGAGTCAGTTGGCTCGCGCTCAGTCCTGACTCGCCTCGAAGCTCAAGCCACCGGAGATCCCTAACTTTTCTTTACATTGAAGTTAAGTCAGTGCTTGCCGAGGTTGCCTGTTAATTATTGCGATAGACTTATCTCGATACCTATTTTCTAGCAAAGCGTGCTATTGCCGCGCGTGTACCTTTTAATGTTGTTTCTTCAGTACTGGTACGTGTTTCCTCCTGCCTACGCTTGATGAGCTCATCTTGTGCTGACTACTATAATAGCACGGTCTGCGATAAGCAGTTGACTGTTCCAAGTAACAGTATGCTATATTGCTCTGAAAAGCAAGTACTCAAATTATTCTACTTCGTTCTTTCTCGGCAGCTAACCCTCAACTACGAACGCAGATGCCGAAAATCAGACGCGAAGGCTAATAGCAATTTACCTGTATCACCCAACGCTTATCAGGCTTCGTCATATTCTACGTCTCCCAATGCTTCATCATCCTCGCTACCATACGCGTCGTTTCAACACTCAGTCGCCAGCCGGTCATATTCAACGGGAGATACTGGTCCAAGTGCTCGCTTCGGAAGCAGTGGATCCGCCATCGAATCATCCAGCTCATATTCTACTTCGGCTACATTTGTTAAGAGCTCCCGCCAACACCCAAATAGTATATACTCCTCATCTCCCCGCTCTATAGACCTTGTTTCTCCCTTTAAAGTATCGCAGGCTTCAACCGACTTAGCTCCTGCTCCACAGAGTTCGCTTGTATTCGACCCGACATTTGACGTACCTTTCATGTTTGATCCATCATCTCGAGACACTTCTAGATCAAGTACTCCATCTCAATCTCGAGAGGGAAACATCAAGAAACTATTTCATTTCAGCGATACCCATAAGCCATTGCAGTAACGCCACCGACTACTTGTCACGATCTTGCAATTTTGTTGACAATCATGCAGTTTTATGTATATGCTTTTTTATTTGTTTACATATAGAATGATGCTGGTTACATATAGAATGGGATCGATACAATATACTTGTTAATATGTATATACATCTGTTTTACATCGCTAGATCACCAAAAAAAACCTTCGAAACCCTGTCCTTAATTGACACGTATTATCCGCTCATATCTGTTCTAAGACTTTCAGACAGTAGCACATTATCAATCGAGTCTAGTTTAGAAGGATACCTCTTCAGTAAAAACATCCTAACTTCGTTCGCAAATGATTCTTTCAAACCCGTATAGATCATTCTATAACCAACTGCATGTTCAAGAGCTCGGTCGTAATACATTTTTGCTTCTTCAAGTCTTGCTATATCCTCAATCAAGCAAGATGCGTGAAGTATCAAAGCATGCGCAGAGTGTGGATCCTCTTCCACTGCTTCTTTCGTAATCTCAAGCATTCTCGTTCTGTATTCGTCATACAAATCCGGGGATAGATCTGGTTCAATTATACCATTTAACATCAATGACGCTACGTTCATTAATGGTGTGGTATCAATGATATCACCGGGCTTTCGACTAGCTTTGATATTTGCCCAAGCAGAAGTCCAAATTTGAATCTGTGCTGGAGTAGATAAGCGCATACTTTTAATAGACGCAACTTGTGATATGAATCGGGGATTTCCTGCCCATTTCTTTTCTAAGTTTGGTAATTGTGTCCACAGATCGTTCATATTTCCACTTTCCATCCGCACTTTCAACCAATGTATGTCGCACATAACGTTCGGTTTGTTTTGGGCGTCTGCCTCACGGACCGCATTGTCAAATAGGCTGCTTATGGTGCAATAATCCCGCTTTATTGGATGCATCAATCCGAGATGGAAGTAAATCAGCGGGTCTGAAGGATCTTGTAGTTGTGCTCTGCGAGTGTAATCGTCAATTTCTGCGGTGCTCGATGCTAATTCCGATAGCTTGAGAAGAACATTCACACGCTCGCCGGCTTTGCCAAAATCCTCTTTTGCTTGTGAATGATGTCCTGTAAGATAATAGAACGAGCCTCGTATTTCATATGCGAATTCAGCAAGCATCGCATTTTCATAATTTTTGCTATTAAGGATTCCGCTTTTGATAATTGCTTCAACCATATGGTAAGCCTCGACATAGCTCTCGTATTCCCACTCTTTCATCTTTGAGTAGATAGCAAACATTTTGTACTCTAATGAATCCGGATTATGATCGGTCTTCCACGACTTATCTTCGCGCTCAAACGTTACGTGACTTGGAAATCTGTACATTAGTTCGAAATGCGAATACATCTCCGAAGCATCCGGGAACACTATTCTCGACCTATCACTAGCCAGTTTCGAAGCTTCGGAGTTGAAATATTTACTGATTTCTTGTCCTAATGGTGATTCGGTTTCAGTCTGTATTCTCAGCATTCCTTCTCGCATCAGCGTGTTGGGATCGGTTATAACGATTCTGGACGCAAGGCGCCATAAAAACGCTTCTTTCATACATCCAAGCTTCGTGTAGCAGTGAATACAGCGGTCGATTACTTTTGTGTTTAGTGGATTTCTATCAAGTGAAATCAGACAGTCTTCAAGAGCTAGCTCCAACTTGTCTATGGCAATGTAACAGGCTGCTCGGTTGGCGTAGAAGACGGCATCGGTATCGGGCTTGATCTCGTCAATCGCCGAAGTGTAGAGTGTAATTGCCTCATTGTATCTCTTTTCTCGAAAGCAGATATTTCCTTCTGTTTTCAATTGAGCTGCTCTCTCCTGTTTTGTGGCCATTGGCCGGTC
Organism: Myxozyma sirexii; assembly: GCA_030568315.1. Taxonomy (NCBI): domain Eukaryota; kingdom Fungi; phylum Ascomycota; class Lipomycetes; order Lipomycetales; family Lipomycetaceae; genus Myxozyma; species Myxozyma sirexii. Next base: position 14,374 of record JAJLTT010000025.1, read on the forward strand.
ACTGCCTTCAAAAATAAATGAATTTGATCCTTCGTTGCATAAATGATGTTCGCGTTCCACGGAATGCTCGCGGAGAATTTAGGCTTTAGTTGCCGTAATATTAATCCCAAAACAATAGCAGATATACGTCAGCATCAGCCCCTGGAAACTTTGGCGTTCAGCACAGCCTGGCGCAAAATATCTACTTCGACCGCAGCTCCAACAAATTGAGCACCTCGTCTACTTCTTGTATATATTCTCTTGACGGCCCACAGGCCAATTGTGCCAGGGATAACTATGAGTGGTGACTATAGTAGCACGTTGCCTCTAGATCATCAGCCTTTGACATCCAACTCTGGATTCTCAAGCCAAAACCCGTTCGCGGACAGCGTTGAACCAGTGTCTGACGACGAATATACGGAAGAAAATCCTTTTACAAACTCACCCTACGAGCAAACTACTATAGCGGCCTCAGATCCGTTTGCTAATCAGGAATCGAGTTATGTTGTTCTGCCCCTTGAGAATGCACGGACAAGCACGCACATTCAACATACAGCTGGATATGAGCTTGGCGAGACCTCTGATCTCAGCACATACCAACCTTACTACGACGATTCGTTTATTGACCGCAATGTTGACGACGACTATGCTGAAAGTACGTATGCTGCCGATGTGTCACGGCGCCGGTCCACCAAAATCCCCGCTAGAGGAGGTGCACCTGGATTCTATGACCGCATAAAGATGCGAATGGGACTTGGGCCAAAGTACTCTGACATGGATCTGCCACTGACAGAAGCTGGTGCTGTCTTTGGAACCAGCGATGGCGCTCCTGTTGCGCCTCAAAGAACTACGGCTACGTCACAGTACGAGGATTCATCGGGAGCGGGCGACTTTGATATCCGCAAGATTTTCAATAAGATTCTACGACGCAAACCCATCGATCCTTCAACACTTGGCCCACGAGTCATCTATCTCAATGACGCTCCAGCGAATAAAATCAACGGCTATCTTGACAACCACATCAGTACCACAAAGTACAACATTGCTACTTTCTTGCCGAAATTTCTGTTTGAACAATTTTCAAAATATTCGAATCTATTCTTCTTATTTACCTGTATAATTCAGCAAGTCCCCGACGTCTCTCCAACAAACAGATGGACTACGATTATCACTCTTGGAATTGTGCTTAGTGTATCTGCCGTGAAAGAAGGTATCGAAGACGTCAAAAGACGGAATGCTGATAAGGATCTGAACAATGCTCCGGTTTTGGTATTAAAAAATGGTATTTTTGAGACGCGAAGGTGGGTTAATGTTGCTGTTGGCGACATTGTCCGTGTCGAGTCGGAAGAAAGTATACCGGCAGATCTGATACTACTAGCGTCCTCAGAGCCAGAAGGTCTGTGCTATATCGAAACCGCAAATCTGGACGGTGAAACGAATTTGAAAATTAAACAAGGTTTGATTGAAACAGCAGACCGCGTCAGCCCAGATGAGTTGAGCAACATGACCGGCAAGATAAAATCAGAACAGCCGAACAGTAGTTTGTACACGTATCAAGGAACCATCACTCTGAACACTTCATCAGGCGAGAAAGAGATCCCTCTTAATCCGGATCAGCTTCTACTAAGAGGAGCAACCTTGCGGAATACACGCTGGATCCATGGAGCCGTTGTCTTTACAGGGCACGAGACAAAGCTCATGCGGAACGCTTCCGCGGCACCCATCAAAAGGACAGCTGTTGAGCACATGGTCAATCTCCAAATCATTTTTTTGTTTGGAATCTTGATTGCGCTGTCACTTGTGTCAACTATTGGTGATGTTATCAAAGAGAATGTCTCTCAGTCAGAACTCGTCTATTTGTACATTGAGGGCAGAAGTATGGCAAAGCTTTTTTTCCAAGACATCCTCACGTATTGGATTCTTTATTCAAATTTGGTGCCAATCAGCATGTTTGTGACAATCGAAGTCGTCAAGTTCTATCAGGCCTATCTCATCAGCTCGGACCTTGATATGTACTATAGACCCACTGACACGCCCACTATCTGCCGTACCTCGAGCTTAGTTGAAGAACTGGGACAGATAGAGTATATTTTTTCAGACAAAACTGGAACTTTGACTCGAAATATCATGGAATTTAAGCAATGTTCTATAGCTGGCGTGTGCTACGGAGACGAAGTGCCTGAAGATAAGCGCGCCGTTGAAGTCGATGGGCAGATGGTTGGTGTATTTGGTTTTGACGTATTGAATCAAAACCTCGATAACAATCACCCATCTCGGGATGTCATCCACGAATTCTTGACGTTGTTATCGACATGCCATACCGTCATTCCTGAAATCAAGCCCAACGAGGAAAAAATAAATTATCAGGCAGCTTCTCCGGACGAAGGTGCATTGGTCGAAGGCGCCGCCCGTCTAGGCTATCAGTTCACAACTCGCCGGCCAAAATCAATCACTGTCAATGAGCGAGGTCACAACAATGAATATGAGCTGCTGAATATTTGCGAGTTCAACTCCACAAGAAAGCGTATGTCCGCAATATTCAGGTGTCCAGATGGGAGAATTCGTCTGTATTGCAAGGGAGCTGATACCGTCATTTTGGAGCGATTGTCTCCCGGAAATCCCTATGTTGAATCCACTTTACAGCATCTTGAAGATTATGCCGCGGATGGATTGCGTACATTGTGTCTTGCTATGCGCGCTATACCTGATGATGAGTATGCGGAATGGAGCGCTATTTACGATCGCGCTGCTACAACGATGGATAACCGAAGTGGAGAGCTTGATAAAGCTTCGGAACTCATCGAGAAAGATTTGTTTTTGCTGGGAGCGACAGCTATTGAAGACAAACTTCAAGATGGAGTCCCTGATACCATCCACACTTTACAGACCGCTGGTATCAAAATCTGGTGAGCTTTTACTATTCCCCTAGAGATACTATTGTAAACTTACAAGATTGTAGGGTGCTTACTGGTGATCGTCAAGAAACTGCTATCAACATTGGAATGTCGTGCAAATTGCTCTCGGAGGATATGAGCTTACTGGTGATCAACGAGGAGACTAAAGAAGACACACAAAACAATATAAAAAATAAGTTGTCGGCTATCAAAGGCCAAAATGCCGAGACGGTCATTCTCGACGTGAGTCTGGTGACTTTAGAAAAACTGCTCAGTCTATTTTGCTAACATATGATTTAGACTTTGGCGCTTATTATTGACGGAAAATCATTAGGATTTGCCTTGGAGAAAGATCTGGAGAAAGACTTTTTGGATCTTGCTGTTATGTGCAAGGCTGTGGTTTGCTGTCGCGTGTCACCTTTACAAAAAGCTCTTGTGGTAAAACTTGTCAAGCGCCATCTCAAAGCAATTCTGTTGGCTATTGGTGATGGAGCTAATGATGTGAGTATGATACAGGCTGCTCATGTTGGAGTTGGAATTAGTGGCATGGAAGGTATGCAGGCTGCTCGAAGTGCCGATGTATCAATTGGTCAATTCAAATATCTGCGCAAGCTTCTACTTGTTCACGGTAGTTGGAGCTATCAGAGACTAAGCAAGGTTATTCTTTACTCTTTCTACAAAAATATTGCTCTTTACATGACACAGTTTTGGTATGTGTTCCAAAATGCATTTTCAGGTCAGGTCATCTACGAATCGTGGAGTATCACGTTTTACAGCGTCTTTTTCACAGTGGCTCCCCCTTTCGTTCTAGGAGTTTTTGATCAATTCGTGAATGCAAGATTACTGGATCGCTATCCTCAGCTATATCAACTAGGACAGAAAGGAACTTTCGTAAGTCAATGGATTATTGATTCTGACCGGTAACCAAATGCTAATAGGTCAATTCTAGTTCAATGTGAAAACTTTTTGGGCTTGGATTTTCAATGGCTTCTTCCATTCAGTTATTCTTTATATAGGTGGTATTTACACGTATCGCGATGGCTATCGGGAGTCGTCAGGATACGTTGCCGGCCATTGGGTCTGGGGAACTGCCTTATACACAGCATGTATCGTCACGGTTCTTGGTAAGGCTGCTTTGGTCACGAATCTATGGACAAAATGGACTGTTTTGGCTATTCCTGGTTCTTTTGTTTTGTGGCTTATTTTCTTCCCGATTTATGGAACTGTGGCTCCCCTTCTTGGGTTCTCTCTTGAATACGAAGGCGTTCTTGCGAATCTCTATCCATCTCTAGCATATTGGGCAATGGTTGTTGTCGTACCGACGATGTGCCTGATTCGTGATTTTACATGGAAGTATGCTAAGAGAATGTACTACCCGCAATCTTATCACCACGTGCAAGAGATTCAGAAGTACAATATTGCTGATTACAGACCACGGATGGAACAGTTCCAAAAGGCGATCAGAAAGGTACGGCAAGTGCAGCGAATGCGTAAACAGCGTGGATTCGCCTTCTCTCAGGCAGATGAAGGGCAGTCTAGACTTATCCGGGCGTACGATACCACACAAGAGCGCGGCCGATTCGGAGAGCGCAAGACCTTACGCAGAAAGTAGATTGCGAGAATTGGGAGAGATGTACGCGAATGTATTGTATTTCGGATCGTATCACCGATATTTTGACGCTGTTGTTGAAATTCAACTCTCAATATTAACCAATGTAGTTACAACATATCCCAAACGTAAGCCGGCTACCGTGCGTTTAGCTCGATACTAAAAGCAGAAAAAAAGAAACTCCCAACCAAGCATGCATGAATTATTTACAAACCTAATTATCCTTAACTATGCTTCATTAATTATCCTCTGGCACAACCTCGCAATCTTCCAAGACAGGCGCATGCTTGATTTTGAAGGTCGGGTTATGATCCACTATACCAGTCCTCGACAGTCCCATCCATATCCAGCTGACTGGATCACTGGGTAGCTGGATCTCGGCAGTATACTCCTCGACAAACTTGTGATCAGCCGCAGTGACTTCCGAGAAATAGCTAAATTCTGAGAAAATGGATGATGTGCGCCAGAATGACAGTTTTCGGAGACACGCGATCACTAGACTGGTCGCCTGACTACCATTAAGACAATGTAGATAGAGCGGAGCGTGCCGCTGACTGATAATAATCTAGTGGAATAATTAACCAGAGTTACTTGAGTACCTATTCAATAGCCAAATATACCTCGATAGCCTGGGTGACCTCTTTGTGGGTCAGAGGGACGTCTTTCTTTTTGGATTTCGAGGTCTTGATGTGGATGACATTGATCCCTTCTTCTCGGCAAACGCGCTGAATCTCCTCGATAAGAGGCTCCGGAGTGAGCGACAGAATCGTTTTCAGCTTCAGTCTCCTTAGGAACGGAAGATTCAACTTGCGGGGATAGAGGCCTCTGAACAGCTTGGGCTGTACAATACCGAATCGCAACGGGGTCACGAGCAAGGGCGTACTGTCAACTTCAGCACCGGCATTTGTTCTTCTTAACTCGCACGTCTTCGTCGTAGACTGCTTTATGGTCTCGGTGCTGGCCCGCCACTTCAGTGCCGGAGGTGCCATTTCCATTTATGCTTTGCTGATGACCATAGCCAGTGTTTGTGGGATCTCGAAGACCACCGCATATCGTCCTGGCCCGCGTAACTGCATCACGTGTTTCGCAATTCTGGCTCCGCCGCTACGGAAGCCGCAGATGAGCTTCACCTGGTCCAGTCGTGCGGCTGAAGCTTTCATAGTAGTCTAGTAGGTCTTAACCCTACATTTTAATTTAGCAGTCACATTTACTGCTGCGGCTCCCGACACAGCAGAACGCTCGGCTTGACTACGGATTCGCAAACCTCGATTCTACTTACCAGGTTCGCCCATCTACAAACGGTACGTATTGCTCTTGCGCGGGCTGTAGTCTACAAAACTAATTGTTTATCGCTAGAATTCCACACATATTTCAAAATGTTTGTTAATATCCGACATGCTGCGGCATAGCAATGCTTACGACTCAGCAAATACTGACTATTATGATGCAGGACTAAGCGCACCAAGAAGGTCGGAATCACCGGAAAGTACGGTGTCAGATACGTATGTAACCTATTATGAGTTCTTGAGAAACGTTTGGCAATGAATAGAACGACATAATAACAAGATGATGTACAGGGTTCGTCGCTCCGAAGACAGTCGAAGAAGCTCGAAATCCAGCAGCACTCGCGCTATCTCTGCTCTTTCTGCGGAAAGACCTCGGTTAAGAGAACTGCTACTGGTATCTGGAAGTGCAAGTCGTGCTGCAAGACCATGGCTGGCGGCGCCTACACCCTTTCGTACGTGCTTATGTTGCTTGGAAAGAAGTTTTGAAGGATGAATCGCTAACTATAGACTACAGCACCACAAACGCTGCTACTGTCAGATCCACCATCCGTCGTTTGAGAGAGTTGTCCGAGGTCTAAATGGGATAAAGCATTTGTTTTTGTATTTTGTAGTATAAAAAATGGTTAGGGATCCCGTTGGGGTAATACACAAAGCTTCACAAAGTTTACTTATCTTTCAATAATACTATCGCATACAGATAACTGCCGCTGGTTTGCTGTACTCGCCAATCATCCGATACGTTTTCTTCGAATCACAGCGCGATAGATGATAGCGTTAGTGTGAAACGATACGCTTGTTGTGGTTGATTGTTCATGCAAGCCTCCCAACTCTGTCTGGGTCTATTTACATTGCAGCACCGCCCATACCAGAGTCACGTAGAGTTACGACCCAGGTTTGAGCGAGTTTACGTATTTCCTCGTCGAATGAACAAATGTCAGCAGCTCAATTATTGCTAAATGGCTACGGATCGTCTTGTTGGCGGCGCTGACATTCCTTTGCCGATTGTGGCATAAATGTCGGACTCATTGTGCATATATTCCTCACTATAAAGTGCCGCTGGGCTAACGCGACCTGGCTTCTCCTTTCTCCCTCTCTTTCCAAACATGTCGCAATCTACCATCTATTACCTACTCTATATCGATTATAATGCTTTTGAATGTATTTTGACTTCATTGGGGCCAGTCTCGAACTTTAAAGTGGGAAAAACGAAGTCAAACTAGCTGAGAAATCGACGTATATACTCTGCTTAATTGCTTTAGGCGGGGAATACCTATTCTGATGGAGGAGTGCCCGTGTATCATTTGCCTGCTGGCTCTTCCCACTGAGGAAGATCGCAGGCTCGAAGTCGAAAGAGACACTAAAGAACATTCGGATAATGTTTTGGAGAAGCATAAACGTGTTGTAATGGAGTCGCTGGGTGACTCGGAGGAGCTTGCTGTTTATGATGGCACAAACGACATTGCGCGTCTCGTTCCTTGCGGGCATCTTCTGCATAACGCGTGCATAAAGATGTGGATAGAACAAGCTACTAGTAAGCCTAGTGTGATTTACTGAATGCATGGTTGACTAACAGCGACTGCTATCTAGGCTGTCCTACTTGTCGCGCTAATTTCAATTTGATTGAAATACTTCACACCGTATCGGGTATCTTTTATCTTGATTCATGTACTAGGTTGAGGATGTACTGACATTTTAACATAGGGCCAGTAATGGATTCTTATTCAGTAGAGACAAAGGTGCAAGCAGCAGATAACGACGATACTTTCGACGAGTCGCTTCTTGATTTGGAAGATGAGGTGCCTTGCCTGTGTCTTGTCTGCGACTACGGCGGCCGTGAAGACGAGTTACTACTTTGCGACTCTTGCGATGCTCCTTATCACGCTAGCTGTTTGGGAATGGATGGTGTACCATTGGAAGCGTGGTATTGCCCTTCTTGTGTTGACAATCACGTCGTCACGGAATCGGTTATGAGAGAGGCAAACACCAGATCAGCAAGAGCAACTCGCCGTGCACGCGCTTCTCGTCCAGTAAGATCCCATGCTCGAACTAGAACAAATACTTTGTCACGTTCGAGTACTCAGCTTTCTGCTGGAAGAAGCCGGCAATGGGATCGTGCTTGGCAACTCGTATGGGATCGGCTCAATCATGATTTGGATGACAACGAGACTTTTGCTAGCGCCTCTCAAATGGCAGAACCTGACGACATCGCTGGCTCATCTGGGCCCAGACGCAGCAGACGTACTAATCGCTCTCGCGAACAGAGAGAGGCAGATGATTGGAAGGTTTGGAATCTTCGTTTAAGAATCGCCGAAGCGAACGGTGGATCTTCGTATTTCAGAAACGCTGCCTCTATGTTTTTCAACTCTGGAGCCGACGATGACAAGGAAACTCCCGAGATGACTGATTCATGGAACATGCTTGAACAAGCTCTTGATCTTGAAGAATCTGCGCACCCGCCTACTTCGGGTGTTCGCCATCGTCCGTCGCGAACTTTTGCTGATTGGCATTCTAAGCGAGCGCATTCGTCCATCGCTTCTGATGACTGTGAGCAAGCCGAATCATCCGAGTCGTCAAGAAAACTCAAACGGCCTAGAGTAGCACATCGCAGGAGCGAAGTTACTGAACTCGACCAAAGTTCCGAAAATAGGTCATCGACTGCAGTTGCGACTTCTTCCAAGATATCCTCTCCCCCGAGTACTTCTGGTGAGGGACAGTCATTGATGAAGTCGCTGTTACATGATATTCGTAAACCGCCGTCACCATCAAGCGAGACACATGTGACTGGATTGACTACTCGCTTGTCTAACGGGGAAGGAACGCTCCCTACCCCGATGTCTATGTCTCCACCTCCTCCGGTTGGCAGTCCGTCGTCAACTCCGCTCAATTACTTCCGGTCACCTTCTGGATCCCCGGTTCTTGCGCCTTCGGCAAGCTCGGTTCCCTCGCCTTCGTCGGATCCCAAATCGCCATTGTTGAGCCCTTCCGTGCATGGCCGTCGCGAATCGTCACCGCCGGCCATGTCATTAGTGGCGGATTGTGTACCAATGTCGTCGCCAGTTGCAGTCAACTCCAGTGCTCTGAACACCATGATTCCTTCCCAGTTGACGTTGGAAGAGAAAACACAGATACAAGAAATTGTCAGAAATGTTTTACGACCATTTTACAGATCGGGAGATATTTCGAAAGACAGATATACAGATATCAACAAGAAGGTTAGCCATGTTCTGTATGGCCTTGTATTGCGTGATCGCGATGTTGGCATACAGAGCAATGTTGGAGAGTATTTACAGGAACGAAAGCAGACGTGGATCAATGTTGCTAAAGCAAATGTAGAAAGTGAGGTTCAAAATAAGGGGAATTAAATCATGCAGTTCTGTATCAGAATGCCTTGTGGCTTTGGATGTGGTGTTGCATGCAGGAAGGAGTTATTTTGATTCGAAGAACGGCATCAGCTTATCCGGCCAAGTTTTCCCATTGATGTATCATTTTTATTGTTGGCTTTGGCGTACTGGACTTGTCTTTTTGTAATTCAATTTTTTTCGGTGCTTATACTTATTGCTGTAGGAGTCGAGTTGGGCCTGTCTTTTTCTCATTTGTTGGAATTGTAATATAAAACATTATGGATTTACTCGTGTTGCAATCTGGATTTGATATCAGATAAGAGTAGAGGCTTGTGGCTGATTCTGTTGATCTGCCTTTGCTGTTACTGCGCCTACCTTTGGCTGCTTGTTATTTTGCTGTTGTTAATATCACTGTTTTGATGTAAAGATAAGTTCATGAGGTTTGGTCAATATTTTGTATATAAATTGTACAAATAAGCTCCAAAAGCTGCAGCTCAAAATCCATACTTGGCACCAGATTCCTTTTTGTTTCGTTTACCAGACGCAAATGCTTCTTCCAAACTTTCTCGTTGCAGGTTGGCAGACGTGATCAGGGTCCTGAGCTGATGCTTTCCCGAGCTTAGACCTTTCACTGGCTGTACAGTCTGAAGTGTTCCTGAATCAATCAGGTTCTGATTATAGCTGTATTGCTGATCAACGCTGTAATCGACAATTCTAATCGGAGCCCCTCGTTTTCCATGACGGCCTTGTAAGATCTGTAAATTCTGTTCGCTCAGTCCCATTTCTTTTCCTAGACTATCCATATCTGCTGGGAGATTTGTTGGGTCCAGCGACGGTTCAGGTGAAGCAGACTGTTCTTTTGATGCTGGCGATAGTTCCGTCTGTCCAATATTTATTTTCGGTAGCGGTGGAAGTTCTGTTAATAGCAATGGTTTGTATGCTCCGGGTGGTTGTTTAGGAAGAGGCGGAAGAATGGTGCTGGACTTCTTAACTTCAGAGTCGTCAACAAGATCTGCCATGATATCAGTCTATCTGTGCCCCAAATATCTCCCAAACAATACTAAGATACGCACCTAATGAGAACTTCTTAACTTTCGACACCTTCTTCTTTGCTGAAGGATCGCCAGGCGATGCTGATTCGGATTCATCTGCCGTTCGCTTTGTCCCAGTCATCTTCTGGGAAGGACTCTCCTTGTCTTTACTATCATTCGCTTGTAATTCCTTTGCCTCTGTAGTCGCTTCCTCCTGCTTACTTGACCCTTTCATGGCTACTAGTTGTATAGAGAGAGAGATGATCAAAATGAAGAAAAGTAGAATACAAAGAGCTGTTAATCTTCGAATGGAGCCATAATTCGATATTGAAGCCGCACGTCACCCTAAACCGAACATATGACTTGTAGCCTCTTTGATAGTCGACTACAGTCTATTTCAGTACTATCTTTGCTATATCGTTTATAGATTATTTTGATATTGAATGTTCTAAAGATCTGATGTGTAAGAAAATCTTTCAGAAATAAGCTCACGGCTATTAGCTTATTAGCTGCAATAGTAGACAAATTTCTAATTTAAACTCGCCAGGAGGCTTGGGATGTTAGGGTTTCTAGGCAAGGAGTCAATGAATGATCTGGCTCATTGGAGCCTGTTCTCCTCAGATTTTCCGGCAATTGTTTTTCAGCCGGGAGACATATTCCCATCTCTTGCTTGGCTTAAAAAGAAAGTCAGTGCATTTATACAACTATAATGGTTCAGCTACGACCAAGGCAGATCATTTCTCGTGCAATTGGCTTGCTCGCTGTGGTAAACAGTTTTGCTACGGCCAACGATGCGAGTCTGTCGTTTCCTACTCCAATCTCGCCGAACAGAGCTTCAATATCAGGTTAGTTGGGGAGGATACTTTAATTGCCAGCACTGATACCAACCGACACTGTATATAGGGTGGGATAAACAGGGCTCTGTCAAAGTCGAATCGGATCGCGTGTTCTTAACTTCCCCCGGTGAGCAAGGGCAGAGTGGTGCAGTATGGTCTCAGACCTCAGTCCCATACTCAGAGTGGTCCGTTGAAGTTGTGTTTCGAGTTTCCGGAAGTGACAGGCCGAGTGGTGGCATGGCGCTATGGTATACTGCTTCTAGAGACGAAGGTCCCGTATATGGTGCTCGGGATTATTGGGATGGTTTGGGAATCATGATTGATTCTATTGGTGGCCAGGGACAAGTGCGTGGTCATTTGAATGACGGATCAATTGGATTTGCTGCTTTGCCATCTCCGCAGTCACAAGCTTTTGACCAATGCCAGTTACGCTATCGAAATACCGGTTCGATGATCAAGTTGAAGTTGACTGTCGGGAATGAATTATTGAAGGTACGGTCGGCGCGTAATTTCTTCATATTGCTTTTCTCTAACAGAATCTGTGATTTATTTTAGGTGGAGGTTGATGGTCGTCCATGTTTCGAATCTCATGACATCAAATTACCGCCAAACTATTTCCTCGGTATCTCAGGTGCCTCATTCGACAATCCGGACAGTTTTGAAATTTTCTCACTGTCGACCACCGGTACCTCTACAGCACGCTCTAATGCGTCTCCAAAGGTAAAAATGGACCAACAGCCCCCATCTCGTAGAAATACGCCTCCTCAAAGACAACCCCAGAGACCAACCGGTGGTGCGTCTGATACTGGCGATCAGGAACTGGTAAGCTTGGTGTCTTGTTTGTAATAAACATTTCGTTGCTTTCTAACTGTTGAAAAAGACGAATCAGATTGCTGCTTTGCAAAAGCTGTTGGAGTTGACTACTCAAAAAATCGTCACTTTGAAGGAAGAAGTCGAGTCTTTGCATTCTATCAAGCCTTTGATAGAGCGACTAGATCAAAAAGTGTAAGTATTTTATAATTTCAACTAATATCTTCTCCTACTAATATTTGGATATTTAGGGGGCGCGTGGAGTCAGTAGTAGGCCGTACTGAAGCACAGTTCCACGGCGCAACAGCGAACATGCATGAGAGCACGAAGCAGAATATTGCATCTGAAATAACGCGATTGACTGAGAAGCTTGATAAATTTGACTCGGTGATTAAAGAGCATACTTCTTCTCTTGTCGGCACGCTTCCTGACACAATCTCCGATGCTATTACTAAAGGAGGATCTAACATTTGGGTTGTTTTATTTGTTTTTATTATTATTCAGGGTGGTATTGCGGCTGCATTTGTAATTTACAAGAGAAGAAGGGATGGATACCACCCGAAATATTTATGAAATCACCATGAAAAGTCACGACTTGACGCATGAAGAATATTTTCATAAGAGCGTTGAATGTATTCTGGATCTGTACAACATTTTAGATTTTTCTGCAGGTTTTATTAGTACGTTTGATTGTTGCATCTCCATACTCCGCAATATTGTGTGTAAATGATTTTAGTGATCTCTATGCAGTTCCTACGATACATTTTAAAATATAGCTTATTCTCATCAGCCATTAGCTTATCCAAAACTCTATAGCTACACCTCTACATCTTCGAAATCATCCTCGTCCTCATCTTCATCATCTTCGTCCTCATCATCCTCCTCATCATTGTTCTGCTGTAAGCTGTTATAGTAGGCAGCAATAGCATCCTCGGCATCTGCAGCCACTGCAGGCACTCCGCCTTCGGAAGTATCAGCAGCGTCGTCAGCTAGAATGCCGGCCTTGTAATCAGTAGAGTCCACCTTGATGTCGCCCTCACCAGCTTCTGATTCAGCTCCAATGGTACTTTTCTGATACCAGACTGGTAAAGCATTGTTAGTAGCCTCTTCAACTTTAGCCAAGAGTGCGGCTTTCTTGGCCTTTTCATTGCTGTCTCCGGAGAGATCAACTTCGAGAGACAAGGCGTTACTGTTGACACCTCTTGCAGCGTATCCAACGGAATCAGGCTCTGTATCTTTGATGTCGATATTTGTGGATACTGCCGATTTCAATGATGTCTCAAAGTCATTTCTAGAAAATCAAGTTAGATATACGAAAACCTAGAAAATTTTATGACATACTCTGGGACAAATGTGTCGTCAATTTTTTTGAGAATGTCGATGATTCTTCTAATCTGCGTCATGAGCCTAGTTAATCTCTCTTGACTAATCTTAAGCTCGTCGCTATCATCATCGTCGTTCAGAATGGTGCCGCAATCCACGCAGACGAACCCAGAGAGATCCGCGGCTTGTAATGGTAGAACTTCTATCGCGCTGTATCGACGCTTACAGAGCGGGCATGCATAACCTTGTCGGTCCACGTCCTGTTCTTCCGGTCAGTCCAACAATCTTAAAGAACGCGTATAAGATGAGCAGTTACGTTTCTCATCTGATCATTGAAGGTCTCTCCTAGTTTGTGAACACGCCATTTGATGGCGTCAACTGCCTCTCGGTATTGAATATAGTAATATGTGCGCTGTATCGGTCGTTGCTGTCCTTCTTTTGGTTCGGCTCTCGAGTGACTATAAGTTTTATCTTGTCAGAATACTAAGCTCGCTAATTGAAGCCTTGCCGCACAAATTACATTTTCAGCAACCGGTCGTCGCGAAGCTTCGCGCACAGTTTATGAAGCTCCTTCTTCTGAATTCCAACCATTTGCGACAGATCATCATCCGTCAATCTGACAATAACAACATTGTTAACCATAGAAACAGAAGTCGTAATGCGCATTTATCTTACATATTGTGCCTTAAGATAGCATCCAATATTATAATGTGCCGGGTGTCGTAGAAGGATCTGGCGACGAACTGGATGAGAACTTTGACATGCTCCATTCTTGCTCTATCGCGTTAACACGTATATACAAAGCAGTGCTGACCTAGTCCCAAAATACCGCCGTTCCCCTCATGCGTTTCTCTGAATGAATATCAGGCAGATCAAGAGATGTCGTGATGCTGGTACTCGGGCCTTGTTGCGCCTGCCTTTGCTGAAAGTCATAGGGTTAGGCACAAAATAAGTTTATTCTGTAAGTGGCAGGCATTTGAATAATCCTTTGGCGCGTACAGACGAGTCTTTTCCGCGAATGGCACCATTATCACCCCTTGATCTGCCGGGTTCTCTCACACGGATTGCGATTTCTGGCCAGGTCTCGTAGATTGTTCTCTAAAGTCGTCAGTAACTCGCCGGATATGACCTAGTCGCGTATCAGTCTCCTTCAAGCCTTATTTCTTTACTGGAGATCATGTTCGCCGGAAACAATGCCATATCCGGTGCTGATCCGGCGGATCAAACGCAATCTGATGCGTTTGCGAGGGTACGACCGTATTCTTTGTGCTTGTCGAGCTTTTTCTATTCCGAAACTAACGCAGATATTCACGATCCAGGCGAAAAAGGTGTGCGTGCCTTTGTCGCAGCTGGCCCTCACCTTAACACGCGATGCGACCGCGGCCAATAAGTTCAAGATTGTCGACGGACTCGAGGATTTACTTCATACCCTGAATGGCATTCCGACAAATGTCTTCAGTCCCCAGCTATGCGATTATGTGTTTTTTCCACTGTCTCATTTACTTCGGCTGCGCGACAGGTTAGATGACCGGTCGACTGAGCTTGTTCTGCAATGCATGGAGTTACTGATAAAGAATAGCTGGGGCAAGAATCTGCAGGTTGATATGCTTAAGCAGCTCACCATTCTTTTCACTCTACTACTTGATCCTCCTCAGCAACCTGGCAAGGCAAGTCGCTTTATCTCAGATGAGACTAAAAGGTCTGGGTGCAGAGCACTTAATGAGCTTTTCATTGCATCATCAGCGTCACCTACGTTACGTGTCTTTTATAAAGATGGGAATGAAATACCTGCTCTTGGGCATACTGTTGCCGTCATTTTAAAAATTGCGTTCGACGCTACTGATGTCGATTGTAGCTGTGCTGCTCTCGATGCTTTGCGGAATTTACTCGTAGATTCTATCGAAGATGGCGATGTTCTGGCGAGCTTCCTACCTGGATGTGTCTCCACTTTGTCTAATCTGCTCATTCCGAGCGTACGGAAGACACATTACAGAGTCATGGTAAAGGCAGTGGAACTGCTCGGTTTTCTACTCGCACTTTGTCTTGCAGATATCGATTTCCAGGAAGATAGTTCATCGTCTGGCTCGAAAGCGCTTACTATCACCGGACCATCCTCCGTTCCTATGGCACATGATAGTGTTGAAATCGAGAGCAGTGCCTCATCTTCATCTGCCAGTACGTACAGCAAGCAAAAAGCTGCGACGGACTTTCGAACCTCCAATTGGCTTAATGCAACAAAGACACAAGTTAAGCGCGCTTTAGAGCCAGTTTTGGGTCTCAGAACGTATCATCGTGGTGAAGTGCGGTTAGAAATCAAAACGTTTTGTATAAGGTTGCTGCGCTCTTGCTTCGATAGCCTCGACAACTGCCGTGCTGTATTACTGGTCACGATGGTGTTGTTTTGTTGCGACGCCGATGACGAAATCAGCTCTGATAGTTGGGATTTTTTGCAGCTCTTCGGTCGCGAAACTCCCGATTCTCAAGATGTGGTTAAGATGGCAGTTTATGATTGGTTAACCTCGCTGCAGCGAACGCTTGCTCTACACGACGATGATGCTAAAAGCACAATGTTGAAGCAGATGAAGATTGGTCTTGAGCTGTTACTTGAATGGGAAACTGAAACTACTGTAATTGAGGAATCTATTATCTCGAACTTTTTCTCGGCTGTGTCTTTGACTTCGTCGCTGCCGTCAAAAATATCGTCCACCGATATAGCAACTTCTTCAGCTAGTCTTATCTTTCAAAAGAACACTCTCAGCTCTGGACTTACGCCTAGGACGGATGGGAAGTACGATTTCCCCCCTCTTGATATCGAAAAAATGACTGGCCAGAAAACTACAAGAGAACTAGAACGAGTGCTAGAAGCAATTGGTGCTTCGATGATGTTCCGCAGCATTGCTGATGAGTGCGTCCAAGCTGCCATAGATTCCGATAATGACATCAAAACGCAGCAAATAGCCTATTGGATGTACATCCATATTGTTCGTGGGTCAAGAAAATCGACCGAGTTAGTCGAAGATTATGAAACAAACGTTTTCATTTCTCAGGCTTCAGAGCAACTCAACGAGACTTCTCTGTCGTTGATTGCAAAGCGTATGGATGTGGATGGGCTGAGTAATGACGACAGCACTCTCGTTCGGCTGTCACTGGAAGGTATTTCCCTCTCTGCTGATATTATGAAAGATGAATTTAAAGTTGCACTAATGGAGGTTCTCTTTCCTGTTTTAAACATGGTGGCATCTAAATCACTTGAGGTTCGTCAGCATGCTTATATAGCCCTTCACAATATTGCACTGTCATGTGGGTACGCATCCGTTGGCGAGATGCTTGTCCAAAACGTGGATTATGTGTTGGATGCGATTTCATTGAAAATCAATACTCTTGACATCTCACCACGAACTCCAAAAATTCTTTCCGTTTTAATCAAACTGGCTGGTCCAAGTGCAATCCAGTATCTTGATGATATTGTAGCATCCATATTTCAGCTTCTTGACACTTATCATGGTTATTCTCGTCTAGTCGAGGGCTTTTTCGAAGTTTTGAAGGCTGTGGTTGAAGAAACCTCCATTGCTTATCTCACTGCTAATCTGAGCTTAGAAGATACTCCTCGACTGAAACGCGAAGGTATTTGGAATCTTGAGGAACTCATAGCGGACCTTGAGAGACGGCCACAATTCGAGTTACATGAGCCTATCGACTCCAATAATCAGGAGGAGCAAGTCAAAGAAGAAATGAATAGTAAATCTACGCAAGACGACGCAATGGATGCAATGGATGAAAGAGACGAGCACCCTTCTGAGACTCCTGAGGTTTGGACCTCGCCGTTACCGAAGCCGTGGTATATCATCGTTAAACGCATTGCTTTACTTTCACGATATTATTTGTCGCATGCGTCACCTACACTGCGCTATCAGTTATTAGATCTCCTTCACATTGGAGTTCCTGTTCTCGCAACTAGCGAGAAAGAGCTGTTACCTCTTATCAATGATATTTGGCCGGCTTTAGTTCCTAGACTGCACGACCCGGAGTTGCATGTCGTGACTGCTGCTTTGCAGCTCATGGGCGACTTCAGCAAGACGTCGGGTGATTTTATGAGTTCTCGATTTGAAAGTATTTGGAAATCCGATTTAAAGGCGCTTTTTCCGAGGGAAGTGCCGCGCTCAAGAGAAGGTAAATTTTCACGCTCGGCGCAATTATATAGAGCTGTGACGAGTTACTTGGCGATTGTGATAAAGAACACGCGAATGAAGGAATTGCTTTTTAGAGATATTTTAGAGACAGCGGCGCCTATTTTAGGGCATACTGACGAGCTTAGAGAGGCGATGGAGGAAGTTTCAAGTGATGCTGTGTGGTTGTATCTTAATGTTGAAAGCTACGCTTGATCTTGATTATGCAATCTTGGGCGTTTTTATGGCGTTCGCTTTAAGTATCACCGGTTATGTGATAGAAACCGTTTGCACGAGTGAATGTTATTCCATAAATAATTTTACCTCATTTTTAGCTTGCTGGATGTCGTCTGAGAAATACAGTAGTACGCAAATATAATAATAGACGATTAAGTATCAAAAATGCCTAAAGGCGATGCCGGGTCGATAATCAAGGTAGGGATAATGGACTACTTTAAGGCCATGTTGTAAAGTGAAGGACGCTTTGTAATTCCAATGGTTTAGTAATTCAATAGGAATAAGATATATATATTATGCTTTTGCGGATATAGGATTACAGACAGAGCCACTGTGTTGCAGGACCTGGAGTACCGAAGATGCGGATATAGGATAACAGACAGATCCACTGTATGGCAGGACCTGGAGCACCAAAGTGGGTAAGCTTAAACAAGCAGAATTAGAAGTAATATCGTAATCAGACAGTTTTCAGTACAGATCAGAAAGTATATCCGTTGAAGGCGATGCTGTTTGGGGTTCCGGAAGGAATTGTTGGGACATTAGTTAGCATATCCTGAGTTGCAAGCTCTTTGATCTACAAATTGGGTCAGTGAAAGTCTTACGAACAAACAAGCAAATAGACTTACAAGCCGCTGAATGTCAGCGACCGAGGCGCTTGGGTTTTTTGCTGCCAAGTAAGCGGTCAAGCCGGCAACTAACGGTGAAGCCATCGAGGTTCCAGATAATTGGCGAGTAGCAGTGTCGCCGCTATTCCAAGCCGATAAAATATTCACACCAGGGCTAAAGATGTCAACACAGCTTCCAATGTTGCTGAATGCGGCAATTGCGTCGTTGATATCGCTTGCACCCACGGTCATGACCGAAGGCTCGCTGGCGGGCGACGACGTGCATGCATCTGTACCACTGTTCCCAGCGGCTACGACAACATGAATGCCTTGTTGGACAGCAGCTCGGACAGCTTCGTTTAGTGCAGAACTTAGGGATCCTCCCTATCCAAAGTCAGTCAGAGCTTTCGTCTACTTAAATCAAAATTCCTACAAGGCTCATATTGATCACACTGGGGCCCCCGTTTTCAGAATGCTGCGTAGAGACATATTCCAATCCCGAAATGATATCCGAAGTAGTCCCCGATCCGCGGTCATTCAAAACCTGCCCAAGCAAATTAGTACATACTGATCGTAATAAATTGCTGCGCGACGGCTATACTTTAACTCCAACAATAGAAGCGTTCTTTGCGACGCCATATGTTACACCAGCTGTAGTTCCAGCGACATGTGTGCCGTGCCCGACAATGTCCGTATTAAAAGACATCCGGACAAGGTTAACCAAACTGGCACGACCTGCGAATTCCTAAGCAGATTGAGGTTAGATAAAAAATGTCGAGCCAGTTTGTCTATATATCTTACCTCATGAGCAACAATTATTCCAGTGTCTAAAATGTAAATGGTGACGCCGGAACCAGGATCAGAGTCATAGCCAAAGACATTTTCAGTCTCATTGGTAAGAGTTTCCCGATGCGATAATCTGGCTAAATTATACGGAGCGCCTACTTGCACATCGACAGTATGAAAAACAACTTCGTTTTCGACATATTCTATTTCAGGCCGCATGGCAATATTGTACACAAACGAGCGTAAAAATGTCCCGGAATAACCTTTAATCAATTTTCCGTCAAATCGTCTGAATATATGTTGGCGAAGTCCATGGCCAGAGTAAGAGATCTTAGAGTTCAACCAGCTGAAATGCATTTTGATGCGGTCGGGATCAGAATTAGGCGAAAACACAATGACATATCGATCACGGAGGGAGTGCATCCGCGTAAAGACCTTTGGGTATACAGCAAAATCTCCAGAAACAGACAGCTCATCGGTATTGTTCAGGTTTTGCAATAGAGTGGGCTGATCAGCTAGACTTTCATTGAGAAGTCCAGCATCTTGGGCGACCTCCGCTCGCAGTTCAGGCAGCACAGACAGCAACAGGCAAAGACGGAATAACCAGTAAACATACCAGCGCATCTTCTTCTAATGTCGAAAATACGAAAACTTCGAAGAATTACGGCACGGGGTTGCTTAAAGTGCTGGTCGCAGTCGAAACGGCGGAAACTGTAAGTTGGGAGTTCTGGAGTCCATTTCCCGGTCTGAATTGGAATTCAGTCCTAGTTCGTGGCTCGCTCGAGTAAACGAGAGCAACAAACCGACCGGGCATTCTCTAAATTTTTTAAAAGCATCATTTTAAATTGTCAGGAATTACTATTTCCGATTTTAGGCTAATGCAATGCAAGAATATCATATATACATTGTGAGAAAAATGATAAGCACTATAAACGGCTTGAACAGGAGAATGTGATCAAACGCCCTCAGCTCAGTCATCGCTACTGCTACTGCTGTATATTTCTGTCAAGTCGTCTTTGTTGGGAATATGAAATATTGGACCAGCAGTGATTCGCCACGTCTCGTTCCATCTATTTGCCGACTCCAATTTAGCGCCATTCTTGATTTTCAACAATTCATTTGGCTTCGTGAAGATGTCCTAATTAAAAATATAGTCAGTTCGCGTTTTCTGACAAAATAATGTAAATAAAGCTCACAATCATCAGCTTGACTAGCTCATCAATTGACGAGAAGCTGAACCCATTGCGGCCATTGCGCACCAGTTCAGATAAGCTATATTGCACCATTAGCACCACAATAAGTAGGAAGAAAACAAAAACCGTTCGTACGCTGGAAAGTCTCTTGCAAGAACCGGAACTCCACATCCAAAAAAGTCTAAGATTTTCATGGGCAAGTCCAACCCCGACGTTGAGAGATGCATAGATATGCCAATATCGGCTGCTCCAATAACATGTGGATACTCCTCCGCTGACAGCCAGACGGTCCGTACTGTAACATTTTTCCATGCGCGAGATTTGACTTGTTCCAAGAATTCGCTTTGTAATGGGCCCTTGCCTGTGACAACAGCCAATATGCGGGGAAGAGGAACTGATGAAGTAGCACTGACATCATATTGCGAAAGTGCATCAAGTAACAAAGTGAGATCCTCATCCGGGGTATATGAGGTGGACGTGACAATCAGTTTATCGGTCTGAGGATCAAATCCCGAAAATATGTCGCTAGCCAGAAGCAATTTAGATTTCGCCTCGACTGACAATGGTTGAAATTGACGAGCCGGACGATCTGGAAGAGGGATGATACGAAAGGAACTATACAGTATGTTAATAAGATCGTCAAGACTACGGATATATGCAGCAACGTACTTGAGTCCAAACTCTCTAATCAAAACTTCTCCCATTGATTTTGTGACACAAAAATTTGCAAAAGACAATCGACCAAAACGTTGCTCGTACCATTTGCTCATTCTTACAAATGGATGCGTGTCAGATTGGAGCTTGGTCGCAAGGACAGTGTATCCGAAATTGTGCCAATCAATGATAAAACGAGTTCGCCTGGATTGTATGGTAATATATATATAAGAGACTAGCAAAGTAGGTAGAGAAGGGGGGTTCTAATAGGTCAGCATCTAACCAGGATTTGACCATGTACAGTGAGATAGACATACCTGGACTAGAAGATAGTCGGCACCCTTCAGCTTTTTGAGAAGATAATAGAGCTGATAAGTAAGATAAATAACTTTCAGCGGTGCTCTCAGAATGAACGGAAGAGCAGAAAATTTTAGTTCCTCTGCGGGACGTATAGAGTGGATTGTAATATCAGGATTCTCGGTTATTGATTGCAGAGGAGCTGACTCTGGAGAAGTACACCAGTTAAAGACATATTGCAATTAGAAACATGAGACCACAAACCTGTATATCCACAGAAATCGACGACGAAACCGGTCTCAACCAGGCTGAGCGTGTGGTATTGCATTCGCGGAGATCTTCCAATATCGCCCAAGACGAGCACAATCGCTCTCTTGTGCGGGCTGATCTCTGGATCTTTCGGGACCAAGAAGTAGAGGGCCACCGGGATCATAAAATACGTGACCAAGCATATCGCGATGATCGTAGTGTACTCCATTGCTGCGCTGCTGGTATTCAAAACCGGATCATTCAAGCAGTCAATCTGATTACTGCCCATTTATTTCGCCCACGCGTCATTTTGGTTGGGGGACCTAGCAAAATAAAGTTCAAATAGAGTTCCCGCTAAAGCTTATTCATCTGCCAAAACAGCGTGTGACTTTGCAAGAAAGAAAGAAGTTGGGCTTTCGCTCTTCAACAAATTCACCCTGCGATGTTTGAAGATTGGAATCAGTTCTAATGGTGAAAGCATACTGGCCACAGCTAACATTCCGCCGATCTGTGAAATAGACTACGCTGAATATATCTGGAACACTTCATGCTGTGCAAGAGCTGAGTTTGCAGGGCATCGTCGGCTTTGTGTACTGTTCTTCCTTTACTACAGTCGCGATGGACGAAGATGAGATGATGATGGATCTGGATGATGCGGAGTTTTATGAGAATGTTGGGGGCTCGCATGGTGATAACGATTACTCATCCGTGGACGTAAGATATCAATGCGAATCCGAATAACTTGCTCCGATTGTTAACTTCGTTTGCGAATAGCAGCCGCCAGCGCCATTCCAGCCTCCGCATACTCTTGAGGTTCCTGAGAAACATCTCGCCGATGCTCACATACTGATGGTGATTGACACCAATTTTGCAATCTCAAACCTTTCAATCTTAGATGAGCTTGTCACTCTTCAAAAAGACTTCAAACTCATGGTTGTCATTCCTACAACGGTAGTCAAGGAGCTCGACCATTTGAAAACTGCAGGCGTGCGTACTCAAGAAGGTCGCAAGGAAAACATAGGGTTGCAATCGCGACAGGCAATCCGATGGATTTTCAGAGCCCTGGCCACTTCAAGTCCAGCCGTTAGAGCTCAGAGACTAGATGAACGGATGCCTGACAGCGATCTGACCGGAGATGATTCTATCTTAGACTGTTGCTATTATTATATGAAAAAGCGAGAAAAGCCGGTTATCCTTCTTTCGAATGACTACAATCTCTGCATTAAGGCAATTGCAAATGGTGTGTGTTTAGACTTAGGCGTGAGAATTTGAGCCTCGCTTATTAATTTCGCTTTAGGAATTGCTACAGTGACATATGTACAGAACCTGACGGCTAAAATGATCGTTGCCGAAGTATTTCGGCTTCCTCTTGATTCTTTTGACAAGCGAGCCATTCAATCATCTGTTGGTGAAACTCTCAGCAAAACCAGCATAGCTAAGTCCGAGTCTCTAACCTCAATCACATCAACAGAAGCAAAGGACAAAGGTGAAAAGGACACAACCAAAACCGACGATGGCCTTGACCATTATTTCGTTGCTGCCTCCAAATCAGACAATTTTATGCCTTCTGTGCTGAAAGAAAGTTACTACACTCTGCGTCAATTTGGCAAAGATCCTGATTTGGAATTCTCAGAGTCTTCAAATACTAGCTTATTGGGATTACAAGGAATAAGTCGCGAGCCGGCTGAAAAATTTGTGACAAGGGGTATGAAGCCGTCCGAGAAGGCACGACTGCTGAAAGAGCAAGCAGCTAAAGCTGATGATAACAGCACGTCTCGTTCCGAAAATGTTAAACTAGCAGATCCTCCAATTCCACTTCCATTACCGACGCCGTCAGAGTCATTGACTACTCTAAACAAATCAAGCCAGAGTTCTGCCAAGAAAAGCGGAAGATACTGGTTCCCTGAGCCAAACATCACTATAGATTCACCTGGTGACCACATTTCAAAGGTGAGCAAGCGCAGCAGAGTGAGAAAGCCGCTACGGCAAGATATCTACAACTTACCAATCGAACGCCCTTTAGATTCTGAACCAGGAGCAGAACATTCAGAGACAAGAACTAGGACTGCGCGCTCAGTTACAAAGTCACAGAGAGCCAAATATTGGTTTCCTGATCCAGGCCTTACAATCGATTCTCCTTCTGATCCTTTCGCAAAATCAAGAGGACCAGACGGCTCTAGTAAAGCACGGTCATCTACTTCACCGGTCCGGAACTGAACGGATACGGATCATTCTGTACTGAATATCTGCACCTTAATTTATAATTATCTGCTAAAGCATATTGTGGAATGTTAGCATTTTAAAGAAAATGAGTAATACTCCTATCAAGCTGTTTTTGTGTTTTTTTTTTGTTTTATGTAAATTTGCATCATTTGCACATGCTTGGCTGGGCTGCGCTACTTCAAATAGCGCAAGTTTTCACCCGGCCAAATAATGTGCGGGATGATGACCTTTCAATTTAATTATTGATCGTGTCTCGTCTTTTTACATGACTGCTAAATGAACCGTGATCATAGTACGTTCTATTAGGCGTAAAAGATAGATGTTTACCTTTATCTTTTATGCAAATTTCCGTGAATAGGATGCCTCCAGAGACCTCGTACATTTCATTAAATCTTGTAGAATGACTATCTGTGTCAACTTTGAAAGTTCTTAAGTTTCCGCGTTGCTTTTAGTTCTGCTAGCTTTTTATTTTTCGCAGCTACCAGTTCTTCCAGCGTAGGCTTTGCTGCTGCCTGTGGTGACGGTGCTTCTGATACCTCTGGCTTTTGTTCGTCAGTCTGACTTGTATTAAGCGGTAATTGATCATCTGAGCTGTCGTCCTAAGATATAAAGTCAATATATGGAAACGTAATTAAACTGAATGATGTAAACTGACATCAGCGAAAGAGGATTGCAACTTGCCAGGACTTATTTCATTATTTGGATGTCTTTCAGACGCCGAATCATCGCTGAGTCTACGACGCCTTTTCCGTCGACGGGCAGTGGCCTTTCTACTGTTTGCATTTACAGTAGTAGAACTACTGTCTTCAGAGCTTGATAGTCGTCGTCTTCGCCTCGGACGTCTGGTATTATTGGTAGACGTGTGAACGTCAGTGGAGCTATCAGAGTCAGCATAAGCTTTGTCAGGTTTGGAATTGTTTCCACCAGCTTTCGACGGCGCCATAGTTGAATCATCAGAAGCATAGACGTTCTGACTAGAGCTTGTATGTGTCTGCTTGCTTGGCCTGTCAAATGTCGTTTCGTCGTTTTCGCTGCTATGAGTTACTACCCTTCTTCGCCGTCTTCGTCGTCCAGCGCCTTTATTTCTCGCATGGTTGTCGCTGCTACTATCAGCCATCTCATCAGGATTTTTTTCTTTATAATCAATATCAGCGCTGTCGTCGGGTCGTGGATGGTTGTCATAATCGCTATTGAAATGAGTTGCTTCCTTCGAGCGTCGTTGTGAATGTGGTATCGGCGTATCGGTTTGTAAAGCAGACGCAGAAGCTTTGTTATCCGTAATTTCCAGAAAGTCTTGGTCTTTTATTGCTAAAATACCATGACCAGTGATGCCCCAGTAGTCACTAACTTCCGATATAGTGCGGCGAAACATGTTCGGAGCAGAATCAGTCGCCTCCTTTTTCTGTTCCATCCAGCTCTGCAGCCATGCTTTGCCATCAAAAGGAGAAGCCGCTTCAATTGATTTCCTTGGTGCATAGTCCACAGCTGAACCTAGTCGCTCCTGAATCTGACTCTTGATAGCTTTTAAATGAAAATCCTTGTCGGAAATGATTTGTCGTAAGTCGACAGTTTGCTGGTAGAATGCTGAACTTCAAATAAATGCCTGATCTCTCATAAACGGCAAAGTGTACGTACCATCGACTAAACCAAATATGCTAAGCACAAAGTCTCTTTTGAATTGTAATTGTTCAATTGGCGTCATTCGAAAGTTCCAGATCAGAGGCTGCGATGATCCGGCTAGATCAATCGATTCTGTAATAACTAGCTATACTCTCTGTCAGCGCAACGTTATACCCAATTGCAACTTCAACCTCTCACATTGTCTTCTGATTTAACAATGGATAATCTAGCAGAAGCACCGCTTTGTTCATCGACAAGCGCGCTTTTTAGACGGTCCATAAATGTTTGGAAGTTCGAAGGTTGAGAGACGTCCACGACGCAGTCATCTTCCTAGCAATTCCTCGAATTAGCCTTCTAATTAATAGAAAACTGCGCCATTCGATAAGGTACATTAGCTCGTTGTAGAATTTCATTATGAGTAGGCTGATCAATCCAGGCTTGGGTAAGATCAGTGACTATCAGAGAATACGCTGAATCCGTCGCGTGGAATTGCTGGAGCATTGCCGGTGTTGCTCCATCTGCTGATGAGTATAGCGGTAGCCATCTATGCTGGTCCATGGAAAATCTCAGTCTCAGACCAGTCTCCAAAACAACACTATCATCAAACTGCTTGAGTAAATCGGAGGGACATCTTTGAAGAAGCGAGCTCAGCGCGTCCGGGGTCAGGTACGATTGTGACCCGTGATCTGCGACACCGCCGATTACTCCTGCGCGAAGACTTAGCAGCTAAGAGCCCGACCTTCTGCTGCCAATTTTATACAACATCTCTTCTGATCTATTGTATCTGGCGTCGTTTCAGAAAGCAAAGGGAATCTGGTATATCAGCTATGGCGTCTGCTATTGAACCTGATCAGCCATCGTCAATTGTACTACGAAATCAGACAGCGTTATCCACAGACCTGACTATTGCACTTCATCCATTAGCGATTTTGAATGTGTCGGATTACTACACTCGAGCACATCTATCAGGGAATGAACGTACGTGGACTCTTATAGGCTGATAATAAATCACCTCAGAACGTGGAATTGGAGACTAACAGCCATTCATTTAACGCGCAGTGCTTGGTGGGCTACTCGGGAAACAAACAGGTCGCGATGTATCAATCGAGCAGTCATTTGAATTCAGAGTAGTTGATGGAAAGATCGACGAAGAGCTGCTGACTACAAAACTTGAGCAATTCAAGACATGCTTCGACGATCTCGATTTCGTGGGATGGTTCTATATTCCTCTACAACCTCCATATGAGCCAACAGAAGCCATATTACAGGTTCACCAATACCTCGCACAGTTCCACAACGACACTCCGCCTTTATTATTGATTCTTGATCCCAGAATTGATCACTCGTCGACGAGTCAAAAACTGCCCATCACAATCTACGAAACAGTATATACCGAAGACGGAAAGCTGCAGTTTGCTGTGGTTCAGCATAGAATCGATAGTTTTGAGGCCGAGCATATCGGTGTTCTATATGTAGCTCGACCGGATCAAGTCGTGCAGACAAATCATGATATATCAAGTTCTTCAAAGAAAGGTAGTAGCAGCTCCAAGATAGACGAGAAGGAGGAAACTGAAAATACTCCGAATGGCAACGCAGAAGAGATAGTATCGCAGCTCAACAGTCAAGCGAATGCTGTGAAAATGCTACAATCTCGTGTGGAGGTTATTCAACGATATTTAGATTACATTTTGTCTATTCCTGAGGAAGCATTTACTGCTGCAGACTTTGAGATTCTGAGACAAGTAAATGCCATGATCGGACGGTTAAGTACAGAAAACATTGCTGCGGTCGCGCAAGGACAGCAGTTTGACGGATTGCTTGCTGCGCTTTTGGGATTGGTTACGAAGGGTGTAAAATACGGCGTGAATTTGAATTCAAAGAGGAATGCCCTAGATATGCAGCTCAAGGGTCGTCAGGATAGGATACCTTCAGTTCTTAGACCGTGATGGATATGGCGTTTACTTGCATATTTTTGCTTTTTGCAGGGCCAGTCAGAGGAGTTTGTAGATGCACGGTCTTCGCCATCTTTGTATCTTATGTTACAATATATTGTACGCATTAAGCATTTGCTTCTTCTAATATTCGATCCGTAACATCTTTGACTGTCAATAGACATGCAGATCCGTTTTCAGCTCTTTGGCGCTCACTTAACGCAATCGCCTTGCATTCTCTAAGTAGCATGACAATATGCCCCATATCCTCCGTATCGACATCAAAAATTGTCCACCACCGTTCTCCATCTATAATCTCAACATCGGCCTCGCGAGCAGCCACCCATATTGCTGTAGTTGCAATGGCATTCGGTTGATGCAATATGCTAATTTTCACTTTCATCATATCGTTAATATGTGCCCATGCTCGATTTGCGATGATTGCGGAGACCGTTGAATTGGTGAAGTTAAGCTTGGAAATATATTCGAGGCACAGTGTGTACGGCACCACTACATGCGTATCAAACGCCAAGGTTGTTAAGATCTGCAATTCTGTTTTGTACAGTCGGTTGAGTCTTTCATTGTTGTAATATTTCGTTTCCTTCAATGCAACTCGTTTATTGCCAATTGCCAGTGGATCTTGACAAGCAGCATCCATGGCTGCTGCTATTGATTGGGCAGATTTCGGCGTCTCGCATAACTTGACTGCAATAAATAAACTTGCTGCCACTGTGTCCTTTATGGAATGCTCGAGAAATCCGGCCAGGAGGTGGAATCGGTGGAAAAGAACAGTGCCGGTAGCAATCACTTGCTGTTCGAGCTTCAATATTGCTCCTGCGACTTGTGCTAAACTGCCGCCCGTGTAATGAAGGTGAGAGACCAAGGTAGCGCTCGGTCCCCGAGTATTCGCTACCAGAATCTGTTCTGCCGTCGCCAAAGCATTTATCAGTGGGGCCAGAGGATTGTCGACCGGCTTATCCATTGGAGGATCCGAGGAAGAAAGTCGGTAAGGAGAAGCTGACTCGTGATCTCGAATTTTGACATGATTTCAATGTCCCAACCAGCAAATCCAGCTCTTCAACTCTCAGCCTATCTTCCTCTCAACAAACCATTCGAATATGATTGCGACCAATTTTCCTCTTCCGTCTAACCGAGAAAGGGCATACGAAGACTGTCTGCCTTGTCGGATAATATCAGCCTCCGGATTGTTAGGAGCCGGAAGTTATATGCTGATCAGCTCTCGATTCCGAAACCCAGCCAGCGATTTCTATCGAGACGTCAAACCCTCAAACGTGCGGTTTGTTCATAGCAGTATTAAAGTTGCTGGTGCTGCTATGATTGCATTTGGCATTCTGCGGGCTGGAGATGGAATCTTTTGGCGAAAAGAAATGACTTCAAAGACAGAACTACAGAGCAATGAAAGCCTATAGCAGATGTGGACTACAGATTTGAGTCAGCGAAGTGATAGACATTGTTCTTTTGATTGAGAACATGTCTATGTTTTATATTGAGCGGTGGTCGAACTCGTGTACATAGACCAAAAATTAAATATGCACTCAAAACCCACGATCGTTACATGACATTGCTTTATTGGATGCAGGTTTATCAGAATCCGACTTAATACACGCCTAGTTCTTTTATATGCGCCACTACCATGCAATGATAAGCTGTGGCATTCAGCACACAGTCGAACCTGCCAGGATATGCGTTATATATAATATTAGGAAGCACGGATGTAATCAATGCCGAACGCCGGTAGAGTGTTATGATTTTGGTTGACAGGAGATAGAACTTTCGCACTGAGTTCAGCTCAAGATTGACAATGAAGAATTTTCGCCCCGATGCAATTCTTGCAAAGCTTGGGATAAAGAATTGCTGGGTAAGGCATTTGCTGTGTCTGAGCGCGTCTGAAATCAATCAAAGTTGATATTTTCTAGCTTAATTTCCACTGTCTAACCAATTTCACTACTTCACGAGTAGAGTCGAGGCCAATATTGACGATAAGAGATTATGTCTGTGCATTTGTACTTTGATGCTTGCGGAGTTCATTACTTCATCGTACCTGAATTACAGACCCATCATTTAATTCATAAAACGTGAGCTCTCGCAAGCTGTCGTCTAATTCGATACATCGTTCTGCAGCATCTACCGACACCAATTCTAACTTTTGTATCGGGATTCCATACCATTTGGACACGAGCAGCTTTAACCGTTGCACTGTCAGTCCGCGGGGAACCCTCCTGCATTCTTCTGTTGATCCTCTAACAAATTTTAACTCTAGCACCGCTTTTTTCTTTTCAATGTTCTGCAGTGAAGCAGGCGGTCCATACTCCGCACACAACTCTTTCCAGCGCGTGCTATCTATGTCGAAGTTTTTGAACTGACCTTTACTTACTTTAGACATGAAATATAACTCAGCATTCATCTTCTCCTTGTCTGATACTTTCATATTATTAACCATCGACAGTCCTCCCCATTGACCAATGATATAAGCTTGTGCTTCATCCTCTTCCAGACCTTCAATCAATGGGTTATGCTGAAGTCGTAACGAGGTTACATTAGGAAACTGTGAGCGGATGTTGTCTAGCTCTGCCCACTCACTAATTTGATTATATCGGAGGTCAAGAGTGTGAACTGACTCTAACGTTGAAGTTCTCCCAATGGCAATCCTATTGTAAGACAGATTTAGCTCACACAAATTGCACGATTGATTCGGAAAAGATATGGTCGGAATTACTGCAAATTCGTTATAGGAGAGATCAAGAATCCGTAGTGACGGCCACGCGTATTCGAATTTTAGCTCAGCGTCTGATAGACCATTCTCTGCTAAACTGCATTCTTCTGCTGAAGGAAAAATAACGGGCAGGAGTGAGATCGTAGATAGAGGTATCAATGTGAATGAAAGCGAGACTGCAGTTATGATGGAGAACGCTTTAGAAAGCTCGGACGGGAGATCCCAAGATATCAAACGGTTTCCATTCAGTCGCAGTACTCTCAACTGAGGAAGTTGAATCGTGATTTTTGCAATATCTGCTAGAGAGTCGAATAGGTTATGTGATAGATCGAGATGCTGGATTGAAGGAAATAGAGAGGTGAGATTAGGCGAGGGATATGCAACACATTGTCTGTCCAGCGACACTACAGTTGATTGATCCAGCTTTCTGAAATTGCAATTGTCAGCAACAGTGTTTAGTAGTATAAATAGTGCACGTATATCATACGATTGGCGAATTCGGATTTTATCAAAACCAATTCTCTCTGCCACTTTTTTGCCAAACACAATGTCTGTCTTTTCAATTTCATCCAGCTCAGCAGGCGCATATCTATTTCGCACCGCCGTTTCAAAGTCCACCTTCGCATCAAATTTCCTGGAGGCCTTCACAAACGACCCGCTGTTTGGTATACGAGTTTTAAAATACTCTACACCATCATACGAGCCGGAGTGTTTTCCGTGGTCGGCGCAGTCCCACTCGATCCCCAATGCGTCAATGTTTTTCCATATCGGAAGCGGGCCAGCATACCGGAGTGTTCCCAGGTTGGACTGTAGGGAAACTCGAGTGGGCGGTTCCATTACGCGGAGACTCGAGGATGCCAATTAAACAGCCAGCACATGCACGCGTATGATGAATTGCCCTCCTCGCGTGTTTACCCTAACCCGAAGAGCACAGGGATTGCAGTTTAACAGGTGGGTTTTTGTCTTTTTCTGCTTTCTTGATTTCGCAAGAGGATAGTTTGCAAAAACTAACTTGCTTTAAATGTTAAACTAGCAGTGCTAGTAATACTGAGTGGTGGCCTTGTTAGAGATGGAGATTGATGCTGGGGTGGCTTGCCTGATGACTGTTTAGCTGATTTCTCGTTAATCGCGTATGGCGGTTAAATACCTTCACTGTCCTATTGTTCAATCAAAAAATACTAGCGTTCTTATTACTTCCTACCGCATCTTGTTCGTCAATGTTCATTGAATGTGTACGGTCTGATACACAGTACGCCTTCAGTCCTCTGCGGCGCAGGGGCATCTCTTCTTAAACACATTTGCACTCTTTGTATTTCAAAATGTGAGTTCTGAAATATTGTAGCATACTCTCGATTCACATTCTTGATGGAAATCATCTATCTGCTACTCTAGGTGTCTATAAAACACAGATGGTTCTCACAGGGTGACGCAAAGTGTCATACAATTGCAATTAAAAAAGTCGAATACTAACAAATGAACATGCACCCCTCCAAAAACAATGTTTCCAAAACGGATAAAATCAAATAAAAACCATGTAGTGAGAGTCCCGAAAACCACGAATTCGTTAAAAATGTAACAGAAAGTATAAAACAAAGCATTAAAAATAAAATGGACAAGTATGAATGTATGCTCTATGCGATATAACTTAAAGTGTACTCTTTGCCCACTTTTCGGTATCAACATTCGTTGATTTAGCCTTGACGACGAACGGATCAGCCTAGAAAGTGTGATTAGCTCAAAGAAAGCTTTCTAGAGAGTTATTAAATGCGGCATACCAATAGATCTTGTGGCGTAGGCCTTACCTCAACATCTTTAATTAAGCATCTGTCGATGCAATTCCGAAATTCAGCACTGAAATTGCCATTTTCTGGCAGTTTTGGCGCTGGCTCGTTGACAATTTGTTGTAAAAGATCGAGAATACTCAATGGCGCCTGATCGGGCCGATCAAAAGGAAAGTGCCCGATAGCCAATTGTAAGAGCATAAGTCCCAATGACCAAACGTCGCTTTGAACTGAGTACGCCGCACCTTGAATTCTCTCGGGTGACATGTATGTCGATGTTCCAACAAAGGTATCTGCGATTGAGTTGATCAGCTCTCCAGAGACTCCAAAATCGCATAATTTGATTTGACCATGCGAGTTGACGAGAACGTTTGATGGCTTCACATCACGATGAATGATGCGGTTGAGGTTGTATAAATAAGTGAGACCCTCGACAACTGCTTCCGCAATCTTGCCCAAGATGTCTTCCTGTAGCGGGCCCATCTTTTTAAGGATACGGTCAAGAGAAAGACAATCCATATATTCCATGCACATGACGACGTCGCCACCGTTCACAAAGGCTCCATAAAATGAAACAATATACTTGCTGTGACACTCGTGCATAATGTGCAACTCGCGAACAATTTGCTTCCGCACAGCAGGCTTAGCTTCAATATGGATCATCTTCTTTGCCATCACAGTTTTAGTCGGCAGATGGATAACTTTCGAAACGGTTCCGCCATTCCCTGCACCAATTTCTGATAAAATTTTGAAGTCATCCATATGTAGATCTAGTCGAAATTCCACTCCAATCTCTAAAGTGGAAAATTGCTCTACAAAATTGTTGTGGTATGACTGATCAGCGGCGCCACCGGGGACCTGGGCGTCTTCGGCCGAGACAAGCTGCAGCGGCTGCGGTGTTCGTCTGTTCATACCTGATAAAGAAGAGGTCGACGAGGGCGGAGCACTCGATAATAAAGAAGTGTTACTGTCAATTGAGGGTGGTGCAGAGGAGCTCGAGGCACTAGGAACAGCGGTAGGAAGGGAAAGCTGTTTGAAGTTTCTGCGCTTGAGTGTTTTCGATTTCTTGATCATTGGCTCTGACGGCGGTGGCATGGTAGTGTTCAATTGAGGTTCTGCCGTCGGTGAATAGAACTGTTGCGGCGCAGGCGACGTAGAAGCGGTACTAATCGAGGATCTGCGCGAACCGACGGGGTTGTTCTGCAGCGACGCGCCCGAGCCGCTGACCACCGATGAATCCATCAAATGCGGAGAATACGCTGCGGAAGACGCTGGAGACAGCATTGGAAGTTGTGGACAGTTCGGTAGAGCCGGCGGTTGATGCTGAGACGGCGCGACAGACTGAACAATGGACGAGACGCGACGAGGGCGCGCGAAAGGTGACGGCCGCGGTTGCTGAGCAGACATCGTGTTTGAGTCCACAAACAGCCCAGATAAGTCTTAGAACGAGCAGATCAGTGCAACTATGTGTAATTTTCAGCTGCCTGGGACCAACACTTCGGGAACGGCCAGCGACGAAGACCTGACATGGACGCGAGCTCGCGACGAACGCCGTTGGGAGTAATGCCACCAAACCCTGGACAGTGTTGGCAGTACTGCGCATACGTCGACCAGCGTACACGTTGGAACGATACATCGACCACTCTTCACTCACAAACATCTCGCACATATCGCGATACACCGCAGCGACCGCACCAAGTCGCCACCGACATCGCTTAGCTTTCGAGTGCTGCGAACGTATATAGTGTCATTATGAGCGACTTTGTTGATAACACTGCCGAGCTCGACAAGGACGGCGAGGACGACAACAGCCTGGCATCCGACGACGACGAGCTTGATCCGCAGTCACGGAACAAAGCCAGCAAAGACGATGGCGGCAGCATCGAAGACTCCTCTGAAGAAGATGAGGAAGACGATGAAGAGGAGATGGCAAAGGTGCGTTGTGGATTTCTGGAGAGATTATAGTTGCACTGTTTATGCTTGAGCAGAAACAAAACTGTATGATCTCCAAAACAATGTGCGCGTCAGACTAATTAGTCCACGATATAGGTCCGCGAGGGTTTCATTGTCGACGATGATAGCGAGGAAGATCTTTCAGATGGCGAGCGTGAGCGAAGGCGCAGACGCAGACGGAAGCGCAGAAGACGCGAGCGCGAGGGCAGCGGCGAAGCGATTGAGAAGCATCGCGATGACGACGAATTAGACGAGGACGATTTAGATCTCGTCATGGAAAATACTGGTCGTTATGATCGTGGCGTATGCTTTCTTTTTTGGATTGTTCTATGACCACTTACTAATTGATATTGACCTGTCTAGCCTGTCTCGAAGCGGCAAAAGCGAACTGAGGAAGGTCTCGTCGACATTTTCTCTGACGAGGAAAAAGAAGCGGCCGACGAAGAGCAAGCACCTGCTGGTCGCCGAGGTCTGATGGACGAATTTGCCGGTTTTATCGAAGACGATGAATTTTCAGACGAAGGTGCACAGGAAGACGTAGCAGAGACAACTGTCAGACCTGGTGCCCGCCCCGGAAGAGTTTCAATTCCTGGCGTCAATGAAGAGCAGCTTGGAGAGATTTTCGAGATTTTTGGTGATGGCGAAGAGTACGGCTGGGCTTTAGAAGCAGAAGACATGGAAGAGCAGGAAGATTACGAAGACCGACCGACCACTGAGCTCAAAGATGTCTTTGAACCCAGCGAACTTGCTGAGCGGATGCTTACTGATGAAGATAATGCAATTCGTGTCAAGGACCAGCCTGAGCGCTTTCAAATCATGCGTAAAGCTTTTGCAAACTACGAACTTACCGATGCGGAGTATGAGCTTGAAGAAATTTGGATAGCGAAGGAAATGGTTCAAGCCAGAGAAACGTTTTTGGGCGACTACCCGGATTTGGAACCCGGCTTCCGCAGAGCAGTGAAGAAGGTGCTTGAATTTTTCGTCAAAGATGAGCTTGAAGTACCCTTCATTTGGCAGCACAGACGCGACTATCTTATTCAAGAGCGAAAGCGAGACAAGTCAGCTGCGGCATCAGCCTCAGATGAATTTGCTGCTGATCAATTGCTGACGCAGGATGATTTATGGCAGATTCTCCAGTTAGATATCAGATTCCACTCTACAGTCGAGAAGAAGCGCAATGTTGATCGATTGGTAAATGAGCTTGATCTTGATGATAATTTATTCAAGGAGTACCATTCAGCCGCCACTACTCTGGCAGATTTTCAAGATCTGTGGGATTATCTCCAGTTCAAGTATGCAGCAAAGATTAAGGATCTCAGTGTTATGCAAGCTGGAAACCGAGCACATCACGATGATGATGATGATGATGAGGCACCGCATGACGATGAGCCTTCTACAGTCCTACACTCTAAGCGTCCTAATTCTCGATATCAGCAGTTTGAATCAATTCGTTCAGGTCCTCTTTACAACTTGGTTCGCTCGTTTGGTATCACTGCCGAGCAGTTTGGTCTCAATTTCGCTGAAGACAAGAAGCTGCATTTCCCTGAGGATCCCGAAGAGATGCCTCTTGATCTTGCTGATCAGTTTACCAGCGATCCAGTTACCAAAGAACCAACAAGATACAGCACTGGAGAAGCCGCTTTTGATGCAGCTAAGAATATGTTTGCTGAGGAGATTTTCCATGATTTGCGCACGAGAAATTTTTTGCGCGAGAAAATCGTTCGCGCTCTCGTCAGGATGGACGTCTTTGCTACTGATAAGGGCAAGAAGTCAATTGACGAGACTCATCAATTCTATCATATTAAATATTTACGCAATTTGGAGATGGCTGATGTTCTTGCTGATCCGGAAACATTCTTGGAGATTTTGCAGGCCGAGAATGAAGGCTACGTTACTTTGCGGTTTAGAATCTTCGAGCTTGAAACCTTTTTCCGCCGTGTCCTAGGCAATTTTGTTTCTGACAACACGTCTGATATTGCTGATGCTTGGAATAAAGAGCGTCATCATGTTCTGCAAGCGGCAATGGGCAAGTTGATTCCTCTGATGTGCCGTGAAATCAGAGAGGAGCTTTTATCCAAATGCCAGAAGGCTGTCGCGCAAAAATGTCGCGCAGCCTTGCTTGAGAGGCTGGATCAGGCTCCGTATAAGCCTGCCGGTTTTGAACTTGGCACAACTCCTCGCGTTATTGCTATCTCAAATGGTATGGGCGAGTCTCGCAAAGATGCCACCGTCTGCGTCTACGTCGATGATCAAGGTCGTGTTCTAGAGACCTTGAAACTTGAGGATGCTCGTGATGAAGGTTTCCGAACTAGTTTTGCTGATCTGGTTAGACGTCGTCGGCCTGATGTGCTGTGCATGGCTGGATTCACGATTTCTGCTAATCGTCTGCGAAAAGATATTACGGATGTTATCTCCCAAGAGAATCTTACAGTGGGAGGTGAGGACGATGGCGGCGCTGAGCAGCCTATTGAGTTACTGTGGGCTAATGACGAAGTGGCTCGTTTATATCAGAACTCTGAGCGAGCGGCTGCAGAGTTTGCTGAGCTTGCGCCACTGTTGCGTTATTGTGTAGCCTTGGCTCGCTACGTGCAAAGTCCGTTGCTCGAGTATGCTGCCATGGGCCGTGATATTTTTTCTATTGAGCTGCATCGCCTACAGACTCAACTACCTGAAGACATGTTGCGCGAGATGATTGAAACCGCTTTTGTCGATATGGTCAACACGGTCGGGGTTGAGATAAACGAAGCAATCAAGGTGCCTTATGTTGCTAATGTGCTGCAATATGTTGGCGGCTTGGGGCCCCGCAAAGCTTCTGGCATGCTCAAAGCGATCTCGTCTGGGCAAAATGGGTATCTTAACAGTCGCTTCGAGTTAGTGTCAAATGAGATTACTGGTAAAACGATATTTATGAACTGTGCCTCATTCCTTGTCATTCCGTGGGAAGAACAGGATGCTGCTTCGACCTATCGATCACTTGAGGAAACTGAGATTCTTGACTCTACTCGTATCCACCCTGAAGATTACGAACTTGCGCGAAAGATGGCTGCTGATGCACTTGAGCTTGATGAAGAGGATCTTGTTGATTTGGAGAACCAAGGTGGTGTGGTTGCGCAGCTGATGGATGATGATCCAGAGAAGCTCAATGAGCTGATTTTAGAAGAGTATGCTGAAGAGTTGCTGAAAAATTTCAAGCAGCACAAGCGGGCAACTCTCGAAATGATTAAAGAAGAGCTGCAGCGGCATTACTATGAGCAACGTCATGAGCTGAAGCGGTTGACTGAAGAGCAGGTATTTACTATGCTTACAGGAGAGACTCGTCAATCGGTGGCTCCAGGGACGGTCGTGCCGGTCAACATTCGTAAGGTTGGTGATCGATATTTGGTGGCACGGCTATCTTGTGGTATCGATGGAAACGTGTCGAGTATGGATATGACGAGCCGGACTGATATGCCATATCCGGCCGCACTATTTTATTATGGCCAGACGATTCGTGCGGTGATCAAGAGTATAAATTATGGTACGTTCCAAGCAGATCTCAGTCTGGTTGAAGAGACTGTCGAAGATGCATTGAAGCATCCTCTTAGTGTGAAAATTCTGCGAGAGACTCGTGATCCGCGAAAGTGGGATGACTATGAAGAAGATAAAGATAGAAGTCAGTTTGCGGTCAAGCGTGAGCAAGAGCAGCGTGCGGCAAGAGTTATCAAGCATCGCTTGTTCAAGCCGTTCAGTCGTCGTCAAGCAGAAGAGTATCTTGCGCCTTTGCAGCGAGGAGATTTGGTTATTCGTCCGTCATCAATTGGAGTCGATCATATCACAATCACGTGGAAAGTCGCGAAGGAGGTGTACCAGCATATTGCTGTGCTTGAGCTAGAAAAGGAAAGCGATTACTCTCTAGGTCGAGTGTTGAAGATTGAGGATGAGCAATACTCTGATCTGGACGAATTGATCTTTATGCATGTTCAAGCTAAGGCGCGCAAGGTTGAAGAGATGATGAACTCGGAGAAGTTCCGTCAAGGATCGCGAGAGGATGTTGAGTCGTGGCTTACGACGTATACGGAAGCTAACCCTCGACGCTCGAATTATGCATTCTGCTTGGACAAGAAGCATCCAGGATACTTTGATTTATGCTTCAAGGCAGGTCAGAGTTCGAAGGTGGTTACGTGGCCGGTGAAGGTTATTCCTAATGGATATCAGTTGAAGAAGGCGGTTTATCCGAGTGTTCAGGATTTATGTAACGGATTCAAGTTGATGTATCAGGCGAGCATGAAGCGGAGGTGATGTGAGTTAGAAAAAGTGAATGCTATTTTTTTTGTAATAATGTATCATATTGAAAAATATACTATAAACGACTTATGCCAGAGTTATACGAGTGAAGGTTCAATTGATGAGCAAACCTGCGCGTAATCCGCCAGCCGGTCTCGTTCTCTAGTTTCCGCACCAGTCCAAAACATCGTCCACGTTTTAGATTCGCCCGGCAATCGCATTGAACCCTTTGACCGCTCAAAGTACCATCGATTAACCGGATTAACAGTGCGCGAACGCCAGATTAACTCCGAGGGAAATAGTCGCATGACCATTGCTTTAAAGACGATATCCGCCACGCCCGCCGACCCTTGGTTCTTGCGCAGTACGGCGAGTTTATCCAAGTATGCGACTTTAGAGCCGTCGGGGAAGTATTCCCAGGTGATTATAGCGCCGCCTTCGTAGTCTCCTGCGATGACTACGCCTGCTATATGGCCGTTTATACGGTCAAGGTAATGCTTTACATCGAGGGATTTGCCAAACGAGTTTTCAATGAGACCCACAAGCTTTTGCATGTCGATGTTGACTAGAGCGTTGGCGGAGACGGTCTTGATGCCATTGAAGATTTGCGGAGAGGAATGCCAGGGAAGCCGACTCGATGGGGGATCAGGGAATCGCATGCCTTGTTCGCTGTAGAGCATCATTACCGGCATGCCGTGTCGAAGAAGTGTGGTTGCGTGACTCGATGTTTTCTTGCCGTCGACCGGGAGAGATGACGAGATCACGGGTCGATCCGTGAGAAGATTGTAAATCAAGGGATTTCGAGTAGATTGTAGTCCAGCGACGTCTGGTGTGGTGATCAGACCTGACGTAGTGCTAGGCGCTACAGCCAGAATTCTACGAAACGAGTTCAGATTAGCAATATGCGTTTCTGCGCCTTCGATGAAATGCA
Source organism: Myxozyma sirexii (assembly GCA_030568315.1). Classification (NCBI taxonomy): domain Eukaryota; kingdom Fungi; phylum Ascomycota; class Lipomycetes; order Lipomycetales; family Lipomycetaceae; genus Myxozyma; species Myxozyma sirexii. The sequence goes on from JAJLTT010000025.1 coordinate 53,106, forward strand.
GTTCTGATAAGATCTCGTCTGATTCCTGCTCGAGATTGACGAGGATGTGCGCGCTGGAATTTCGTTCTTTGCTCGGTATACCGCCGCTAGGTTCGATGTAAATCACCTTGTCGACTGCAATAACGTCAGGTTCATTGACTGCGCTGAGTTTGCTGACGATTTGGTAGATAATCTCGTCAGCAGATGCGAAAGTGTAGCGAGATACACTGTCGTTGTAGACCAGAGGAGGGACAATCGGCACGACCTTGTTGGTGATTGCAATCAACATAAGATGGGGTAAAGTCCATTTTATCGGTTCAGATAAACTGGAGTGCGTGAAAAGAGCCGGTAAGCTTTCTGCTTTGGCAACCGAGCGAGGTCGTCGACGGCGATGACCAGTCTTTGCTTCTGCCTTTTCCGAATCTCTGCCGATTTGCCATTTATTATGCGGCTTTTCTATGGCATACGCTATACGCTCGGAAAGCGCTGCGAGATCTTTGGATTGCTTGCTGTTGGCGCATTGGTTGGGATCCAAATCGGCAATGTCGTCGACCGGGTCAACGACAATCACCGGGTTTAGACCAAGTCTTGCCAATCTAGCGATTGTGATTCCGATATCTGATAGTTGGTCATCCGGAATAGAAGACGCCGCTTTGATTTTGATGACCGCGACGCGAGTCATGCTGCGAAGTTCGATCGGCGCCGATCCATACAGATCAAACCCACCCGCGGCATCAGATACAGAGTTGAGTAATTTCTTTGTGAAATCCTTGCGCGCCTTTTTCTCTTCAGCGGGGGAATTAGGCGACGCGTGCGTAGAAGCGAACTTGGTGATGTAGTTACGGGCGTCCCGTTTCGTTGCGCTCGAGCGGAGAACCGAGAGTATGAGCTCTTTGCTTTCTGCGAGGTCGGCGGTTTCGGCTTCTTGTTCTGCGTAACGCGACACGGTGAAATGCGACCGCTGCTGGAAGAGTGCAAGTGATGGTAAGTCTAGTGGCAGCTATATGGCAGTTAGAGAAGGCAGAAGAGCGTAGAGTAGGATCGACATACGTTATGGAGGGAGGAGAGACCTCCTCTGGCCATGACGCAAGCTTTGCCCGTACATGATGAAGTTTTCGGTAAAATGCAGCGCATCCGCTGGCTGCAGAGATGGTTTTGCGATAAAAGAAGGGGATGCTGCGACGGGTGCGCACTCCAAGCTCTGGATACTGGGCGAGACGATATCGGTCGGGTTGGAGGCGGAGGTGGGAGAAAGTTCAGAGTAATTGGGGTTTTTTTGACAAGGACTCCCAAGGACGAGAAATTTGTTTTTTGTATGGAGTACTGCAAATTGTATCTACTAAACTACATTATATGCCAGATTTTTATTTCTCGAATGGGGATGCGTCGTATTGATCGTGGTCCGCTTGTTGCGCATACTACATCTCGTAATTATGGATACACAATTCCACAAAATAGCTGCAGTAGTATTTATTATTCACAGCCTACAAGTCCAGATCAAGATCGTCATCGTCCTCGTCGTAGTTGTACCTTCGCGTTTGATACTAGCAGAGCTTAGCATTGTAAGCAGTAAGAGCAGAGATGGAGCAGAAAACATACCACAATCTTTGTCTCGTTTGCCTTAGTCTCCTGCTGCGAGATCTGGTCTAGTAGACTGATGAGTTCATCTTCGTCGACGCGGTTTTGGATCTGGCCTGAACGGGCCATGCGGATCAGCAGATCTTCGACTCTGACGGTTTTTGTATTAGCCTTGCAACTCGCATTCTAGAGAAACACATGCCAACCGACCCGTTTGCTTTCTGTTGGCGCACGATACGGATGCGCGAGAGCCGTTCGCGAGCCGCGGGAGTGAGAATCTGAGCGATCTGGACCAGAAGTCAGCCTGCGATGCACTTGCCCGGTAATCCGCAGCAAGCAGAAGCTCATACCATTGCTGCTCTTGCGTCGTCTTCGCCTGCTCTGGAGACGGTTAGCGACCTTCCTCGAGAACCACACGATGCCCGCATACTGCCTTGTCGCCTGCTCGCCGGCCGTTGCTGCTGCGCCTGCCCCAGCACTCGCCGGCCGCTGCTTCTGCAGCTCCTGGAGCCGGGCCTGCCGGATTGCCTGTAGCTCGCTGTCGTCCATTTGTTGCTGCTCCGAGGCTGCAGAGCGCGCCCGCCATAGCAGCGGCCCAACCCTAGTCCTGCTTCACCGCCTCTGCTCTCGGCGGCCCGCGCAAACACTCGGTCTTCACCACCGCTGCTCTCACCGCAGCTTCCTCGCCACGATTCTCTCGCACGCGCAGCAGCTCGACCGCGCTTCTGCGCAGGGCTCGTCGACCGTCTACAAAACGCTGCTTGCGCGATTGTCGCCGACGCCCTCGCAGACAGACTCGGACGAGCCCGACTCGCCGCCTCCTCGCCCGACCTCCCGCGGCTGGAAACGCTCGTCGCGCTCGGCTTCGACCCCGAAAGACCTCGAGGACCTCAAGGAATCGTCCTACGAGCCGGACTACCACACTGCGATCGCCTCGGCGTCCGCGGTCTCTCTCGCGGCCGACCCAAAGGAAGAAGTAGACATCCTCTCCAGAGAAGTCGCCGCTCTCTCGACCAAGCTTATCCTTGCCGTCGACCGGCAAGCAGACCTCGAGGACGCCCTGGTCGCATGCAGACATGAGCTCGAATCAGCGCAGCGTCGCGTCGCCGAGCTTGAGCAGGCCGAACGCGACTATTCTGAACGGCTGGAGAAAGGTCTTCTTGTGCACCGGAAAGACGTCGAGCACGAGACCTCGACGCTGATGAAGAGGCTGATGGAAGAGTCGCGCGCACGTCTGAAAGCTGAATCGGATCGGCGGTCGATTGAGCAAGAACTCGAGGACCTCACCGGTTCGTTATTCGACGAGGCAAATAAAATGGTCGCCGGCGCAATGCGTCGCCAGGACGCGCTCGAGCACAAAAACAAGCAGCTGGAAAACATCATTCACGAGAAAGACAACCTTCTCGTCTCATTGCAAGAGCAGCTTACGGCCCTCAAGCTAGTGCTCCAAGACGTCACAGATGCCGAGTCGCAGTCGCAGCCGGCCTCACCTCGGTCTGCTTCAGAGACTTCGACGCCACCTCCGATTTCCTCCAGCGACTCTACGCGACGATAATACTGAACCGTCGAATTTGCATATGACAGCTGTTGCTGGGTTCACCGAACCCGCTTCGTTGAATCGTCTTTACCTTTATCCTTTCTTAATTGGGCTGGCTTTTGTTTTTTTTTTGTGTATGGCGTTGGCAAAAAAATTGCTTTTAATGAATTCTAATTGTCGAGGTTAGCATCTGGGTCGTGTGGGATTATTACTTTTACGCTAATGACTGTCGCCGGAGTTTTGTACTACTACAAGTTGAGAATGTATCTCAAGAAATTGAATTATAACAACCATATTGATCTCGTACGCAGCAGCACCCAGTATCTCATAATACTACGAAAGCATAATTCACAAATGGCTGATCTTCAACTTGCGCAATTCTCTCAAATTCGGCGGCTTCTCGATTCCTAGCTCGTCTCTCAACTCCTGGACATCCTTCATCAACAGCTCCTCCCAGTAGACGTTAATCAGAGGTTTTGCCGTAGCTCCATTCTTGATTGCCCAAGGGAAATAGATACTGCGCAGCCGTTCACGCTGCTTGGGCTTCAGCCGTAGCGGAGCCAGCACTGCGCCGATTCCAGTCATGGGAATCAAAGTGTTTGCAAACTCAAACATTTTCAGCGCAATCTCTCCCTCGATGATAATCGGCAGTCCTGTGATTGCATGGTAGAAGTCGTGGCATTCGCGATATCGCTGCATCACGTAGGCGCATTCGGGATCGTCAATGTACCGCACCGGCGCACGAGTGTCCGGCGAGACACCCTCGATATCCAGCCATTCAGAATACACTTTGCCTACTGTGTTGTCGGGGTATTGCCTTAGTTGATCGATATTGAGTGAGTGGGATGTTATTCGCGGTTTCTCGCGCAGTATGCGACGACCCGTCGGATCCGACAGCATTACGTCGCGCAGACGGTACATAAGAAACGGAAACGCGGTGGCCTCGCCAAGCGTCGCGATTATATCTAGAGTAAACGCATCAGTACTCTGGATCTAGTAATATAAGCAAACCATAAGGATTGTACCTCCGCGTCGCGGGTCCAGAAAGGCCGTGATTCCGGATCCCACAGCAAGCAGCGCCTTCTGAAACGCGTTTGTCGGCACATGGCCCGGGTATCTTGGAGCACTCAGCTGAGGAGTGTAAGCCCTCGACAGCTTGACTGCTGCTAGCATCTGCAGTCGCGGTCGCATGGTGCTGGTGTGGAGAAGGCGCGACGTCGACCGAGTGCCGCTGCCGGGATTGGGACATTCGGCGCCGTCGCCCGCTCTCTAACTGCTATCGTCATCTACCTGCACGCCCAACTCAGCAATGACCACGAGCATATATCCCCATCAAGACCATTCCTCGGCCTTGAACGAGGAACATAAAGTCTCGGTAAGTACAAAGGGCTGTAACTGCTTGAAACCAGACAGCACAACGCTAATCCGACGCTCCAGATTCTCGAGCTGGCATGGCTTCTCCGCGATCTCTCGACTACGATGAAGTCGCTCTACGACGGATTAGATGAATGTGTGGCGTTAATGCAGTCCGAACAGTCTCCTTCTACGCTGGTTTTGTCGTCAAATAGGTCGGAAGCGCTCAAGGGCTTTGTTGTCCGGCAGGGGAAGAACATAACCAAAGCTGTACGTGCTCTAAACATCAGATATCTGTAATGGCTATTAAACTAATATTTGAATCATCCAGGAAATTCATCTCAAACTTTCAAGCTTGAACAAAGGAACTGTATGCGACCTAGTACTGGCTGAAGGAAAAGTTATCCCCTTAGCTCAGTTAAATGACTGCACAAACTTCCTCGGCGTATGCATGCAAGTCGTGAAAGATATGGACTTTGTCGAGCCGGCTGTTGTACTCTCGGTAAGGTTGACTTACCTATTGTGTTGTTAGTATAGGTACCTGATGCCAATCATTCTAGCAACTCCGAAAACTGCTCTCAAACATCCGCAATGCTCACATTTCAATCCGCAACGTCTCGCCCGCTTTTCAATTCCCCTACAGTACAATAGATCCGTCTGTGTTTGTCAGCGAAATGCCACCTAACGTGGCCCTTGATTTGACGCTATCAGAGTCTGGTGTCATTGCAGATATCCGGACTCTTCAAATCCTCGACCCGCCTCCGGTTTCAAGCGGCAACGCGTCTATCGCGTCCTCGCGCTATTCCACGACCTCTCCTTCCGTCTATCGTGGCGGCAGTACTCGCTCAATAGCAACTGTAACTGGTCAGCGAGCATCAAGCCGTGCAGCACCGCCCAATCTGTCTACAATCTTCCCAAATCCACCGCCTCCGCCGCAACCGAACGAGCTGACTCGGACAATTTCAAACGCTAGCGTGGCAAGCAGCGCGGCATCTGTCTCGAGCTCAATGTCAACGGCTACGACTAGCAGTTGGTTCAGCGGGATTATTGGGCGTAAGAAGCAGCCGGACCCGGCTAATCTGTTCACCTATAGAGGACAATATGTGAAGCCGTTGGAGAGGATTACAGTTCAAAGTCTAGATCCCGGACTCATGATTTTGATATCTAAATTAAATGGTACGCGTTGTCTAATTCGTTGGGGGGAGGGAGGCAGGGGCTTTAATAGCGGTATACTAACCTGGTTTTATTTTAGTTTTGGAGTTGAATGTTGGGCAAGCTCTGCGAAAACTGGAGATTGCAATGAGTTGGAAATAATGTATAATTTTTTTTTAGTTTACAATAAAGAAGGTACAATTCCATTCGCGCCCGGTTTCCCCAAATTCAAATTCACAATCGTATAAGAGTATATTTCAGTAGAACAATGAACTTGGAGTTCGCGTCGCTTGCTGCAGACGGACTTCCTGCAACTGCGCCTGTTGATAAGCGTTAGCTCAAGAAATGGTACGAAAAGATTTACAAAGACCAACGTGACACACCTTTGCAATCAGATTCTTTTCACGCCGTTCTAATCGCGAGATTGCGTTATCTGCCAATTTCAGCAGTTCAATAATCTGTGGTTCTACTTCGCCTTGTAGCGAGGACTTGATGGTGTTGACTTCTGATTCGGGTACGACCTCAAAAACCTGGGCACGTCTCGTTAGTCTCTGCTTTCAGGTATTTGACGAAAAGTAGTATATACTCTGTCTGCTTTGAGAACTGTTTTTATCCGTGGGAAATCATTCACGCCAGAATCGAGAGATGCAATTGACGAGCCAAGCTAAGGATGAATATCAGCACACACACTAGATACCTATTACAAAACAACAAAATACCAAATCATTGCTCGCTTTCAAGGACGACACGCAGCCCTGTAGACTGTACAAATAACTTGAATTCATCGCGCAGTGCTGTGTATACCAAGCCGAGCCATTTGTTTACATCTCTGCACCGAACGCATCGTGCGCGTTCAGTGTCACTCGCACAGTCACGTGGTAAATACCCTTAACCTTTAGAAGCCGGCCGAGATTTGCGACCGAAGGAACGGGCCTTTGGATAATCCGACTCGATACTAAAGACCACGATGCCGCCTCCTCCTCAGCACTACCCGGCAGGAGCCGTGGGCCCGTCGAACTTTGACAAGTTTAAAATGGGATTGTTGACCGGTGTAAGTTTTTGCTTGTGTGCGCGGGGCTGCTGGTGAGACGAGACACTGACGATGATCTGCTGTAGACCTCTGTCGGTATTGTCGTGGGATTTCTGTTTGGTAGGTTGCTGTGGATAAATTGTCGAGGACTAGCGTGAGGTTTGGTTGCTGACTGGGCGGGAATAGGCGGATTCACTATAATTCGATACGGCCCTGGACCGAATGGCTTCATGCGCTCGTTGGGACAGTACATGCTCGGGTCGGCGGCAACGTTTGGGTATGTGCTCTAGTTGTGTTCTGAGCATTGGAATACAATGCTAACGTTGTATGTGTTTTATCTAGGCTTTTCATGTCAGTTGGTTCAGGTCAGTTTAGTTGGAAACACCCCGAAAGTCATTGATTTCAGAGCTAATGTGTTGAACTGTAGTTATTCGATCTGATGACGGTCTCCAGTATAGGCGTCCGCAGCCTATGCTCATGCAGCAGCGTTTCGTGCAGATGCGAAGAGAACGAAAGGACTCAGAGTGACTCCGATTTGTGGTGTGGTGAAGGTAATGCTTCTGGAGGGATGAAGACAGAATCGGTCATGACGTTTTACATCCAGTCTTTGGCATCCTAGTTCTATTTCAGACAATTTGGAGAGATTTCGCGTATATCTGGATATGTACATAAGTTTTAATTATACGCAAATTATTGTTTATATCATTTCATCGTCTTTTGCTATCCCTACAAGCGGTGCTGGGGTAATGACCTAGGATTGGCATTCCGTCCGCTTTCATGGGATTTCATGGAATGGAAAAATATGCACGCTTTTTTTACAAGTCTCGTCAGCTAGTTCAGTTATTGAGGATTATGAATATGCCTTTTCGGGTGAACAAAGATTGTCCGTGGCATCTACAGTGCAATCCACCATGTGCGCACGGCAGACCACTAAACGAGCCACAGCACACTCAAACTTAACGAATAAGTAATAATGAACCAGTAATCTCTCCATCTTTCTCTGCTGTTGCTGAAATCCTCACTTCTCGTTGCGTATTTGCCATGTTTTTGCCCGCGTCGGTTAGAGTTCACGCCTTTGTCCACGAAGCCGCGTGCGTTGAGCTTCCTTCAAAATACGCCCACGACTCGGTCTTCCCGCCTGGATCCCGCCCAAACACCACGTTTCAAGACCGTTGGGAAAAGCCACTTGCTGCGTCCGATACCTGAACCGTTTCTGTCTTTAATATCTCGAGGTTTGCGGTCCCTACGACTGAGCATGCGTCCGCAGTCTCCTCCGCCGCCGACCGCGTCCGAGCCGGCGCCTGCAGCTGAATCCGCGCTATTGTCCTCTCCAATGCTAGACGAGCCGGATGTGAATGGATCCGACGTCAGCGATGACGACACGGCGACGATTGTCGAAGGGTTGGAGACGATGGAGATGATTGATGTGCCTGAAACTAGACATAGCGATACTGAGATGCCGATCGGACATTTGCCGCTCGCAGGGTTGGAGAAGACGACTGGGAAGAGCAAATTGGCTAGTAGCAATGGAACTGGGAGTGAAGGTATACGAATTGTTGTTGCATTGGCTTCATTGTGACAAACCACTGACGAATCAAATGTGCAGCTCCACCGCCGATTCCAGAATCTCAAGAACGAAGAACATCCGGCAAACGAAGTCAGTACCCGCTTGTGTATTCTATTGATTGTATTAACTAATTGAAATTCAAATAGAACCTCGCGATGGACACGCAGCCCACCATCGCAACTCGACCACGGGACCATTGAAACGCCATATCCAATTCTCATCCCAGCAACAGCAACTACAACAACCGCAAAACGAGCCAGAACCTGTTTACCTCTGCCTGGCGCCGATGAATGATACATTCGAAAGAAAGTGCATAAAAGTTCCCTTTTTCCCTGATACAATGCTGCTTGGTCGCCAGATCAATCCGCGCAGTGTGCCTACGCCAGAGAACGGGTTCTTCGACTCGCGAGTGCTGAGTCGTCAACATGCCCAAATCTGGGCGGATCAGCAAACAGGCCAGGTCTGGATCAGAGACATCAAGTCGTCCAACGGAACATTTCTTAATGGCAGACGGCTATCGAATGAGAATGAAGGAAGCGAGCCGTTCGAGCTGAAGACGAACGATACTTTGGACCTGGGAATCAACATCTCCAGCGAGGACTCGAAGTCAGTCTTGCATAATCGAGTTTCGGCCAAAGTGGAGAAAGTCGGGTTTGCTAGTTCGCCTCCGTTTATAAATACGCAACCGGGGACAGCCGGTAGCTCGTTTGGACTACTAAATCAGCTTGGTGTCAATGATGGCATGCAAATGCACGCACAAGGCTCTGGGAATAATTTTGAGTCGGAGTTAAGTCTTGGGATGTTCAACCGCAACGGAGCGAGCGTCGGGCAGCTACCAAACGGCGGCACGATGGCGGCGTCGCTGAAAACGCTAGGCGGTCCGGGAAAAAGTAAACAGCGCATCATTTCGCGAATGATGGCTTCGTCTGTCTCGAGCTCACCAAAGGGACCTATTTCGCTTGAGATGGTGATTAAAAAGATAAGCAACGAGGTTCAATTTGCGAAAGCTCAGCATAGCGATTTGCAGCGGATGACGCAGCTGTTTGAGTCGCTGGCAAAGACACAGGCCGATTCTGTGCAGGAGGCCGCTAAAGAGGCCGACGCCGCCGCCACCGAGAGTGTAAGTGAAGACCACTCTGCCGATCGAAGTGCAGACAATAAGAGCTCGCTATTACCCGGAGAGACACCATGGCCGCTTTCGCCTAGTCTGAGCTCGGCCAGCACAGAGCAGAAATTGTATTCATTGTCGGTTGCGTTGAAAAGCGTTGAGCGAGAGTTAGAGGACACGACGAGGCGAGCGGATGAGCTCGAGATGCTACTTGAACAAGAGAAATATGCGCGCGAAGAGACAGAGTCGCGGCTAGCGCTTGCTCACCGGGAACTTGAATTAGAGCGCGAACAAGCGATTAGCGATTTATGCGCCGAAGGAGATGATAATGTTGAAGGGCCGATTGTGGCCGAGGATGAGGCGGCTGCGGATACGATGGCGCTGATTGACAAGGAAGAGAAACGGCGGTCGCGATCTGGTAGTGGCAGTAGTAGTTCGAATGGGAACGATGGCAAGGCGTTGAATATCGGACAGGTGATTGCGCAACTTGAGCAGACGAGACGGGAGGTTCAGGTATGGGAAGTACGCGCGTTGAAAGCTGAGCGGATGGCGGAAGAGAACGCGAGAGCATTAGAGTCGTTTGTGCAGCAGTTGCAGAGCGAGAGGGGAATTGTTTTGCAGGCAAGTCCTATCAACCGAAGTTCGTCGAGAGGTCGAAACGGCGCGCCGTCGTCGCCAATCTCGAGGATATCGACGTTGACGCCTGATCAATTTAAGAGAGCACGGCATCTGTCCGAGTCCTCGTCAGATGAGAAATTGCCGCCGCTGGCCTATGCGGCTTCCAACGAAAGGAAATCGCCGACAAGGACACCAGCAGCACCAGCCGCGAAAGGCGAGAGAGCGCCCAAGGTCGAACGACGGACGATAATAGTATCGCTGGTGTCGTCAGTCAGCGTTGTAGCAGTTGGTATGGGTGTGATGCTGATGTTGAACGAGTGGGCGCAGAGCGGGATATGAGACCAGTATTGGTCTCTGATTTAGAATAGGGGGATATATGAGGAACATATGACGCCTTTTTGCATGGTTGCGGATGAAGAAAAACGGGTTTATTTCCTTTCTTTTGCAAATGATTAGTATATATACATTTATCAAAAGACATCATCTAGGTTGCGCGCTTCAACTTTACAATCTAATAACGACGCGAATCTTTGCACGTATAATCCAGCAAACCATTCTACAAGATCACCTTTATCAGTGACTGCTTCCACCCATTTATTGCCCATCTCGGCTTTGACAGACGTGGCATGCGCGTGCGGTAATCCGCAGGCGATAATTTTCTCAAACCAGGCAAGCTCGGTCGCGAGATTGAGAGAGATGCCATGCGAAGTGATGTATCGGCGCAAATGCACGCCCACGGATCCGATTTTCGCCGTCTCGGACGTCCAGATGCCGGGGTTTTCAGTCGTTTTGGCGACGATGTTGAAGGGTTGCGCGGCGAGGGTTGAAATTGCTGTGGTTTCGAGATGACGGATGTAGCATTTCGGTGAGAGCTGGGGTTGAAATGTCAATTAAGTAATTGAAAAGAGAATGAAATTACAATAAAAAAAACCGTACGTTGAAGTCTTTGAGGTCTAATATCGGATAAGCAACAAGCTGTCCCGGCCCATGAAACGTCGTCTGTCCTCCGCGCTGGGTAACCAGGCAATCCGCGCCGCGCGCCTCTGTTTGTAAGCGTGCAATCTGTTTAGCTGTATCTGGATCTGATATCTGCCGCCGTCCAAAGGTATACACGGGCATCATTTCCATTGTCAGTATCGTGGGCTGCGGAGCGCGGGTCGGGCTGGGCGATAGCTTGTGGTCGAGGTGCAGCCGGACCAGGCTGTCCTGGATCCTCGCGGCAGCTGCATATCTTATCGGATTTCCTGGCGTGCTGATGTGAATATGCCGGATTATGCCGGTCATAGCCAGAATGTTGTTTGCAGTGCACGATCCGAGGTCAAAACTAGCGGTTGCAAAGGAGGAGAGCCCTTAACCACAGACCAGACAATTAAAGTTTAAAGACTTTTCGTGAACGCAGGCACGACTTTTGTAATAATAAAAAAGGTTGTAGGCGACAGAGACGCAGAGATGTCGGCAGCAGACGAGAAAACGGCAAGACTGAGAGAATGGCTAACTGGCAAAGGCGTGCTGATATCGCCGAATATAAGTGCGCGAGCGATTGCCGGCCGTGGAATGGGTGTGGTGGCTGTCAATGAGGGGATCAAGGCTGGTGAGAAGCTGGTGGAGTTTCCGACGTCGGCGTTACTGAATCCGCGGACGGCGAAGAAGATGATACTGGACGAGGCCAAGAGGTGCAAGAATGCGAATTTCCACCCGCATGTGCTGGAAAAGGCGCGAGGAGATCCAAAGACAAAGAGACTGCGGACGACGACGAAATCAAAGGACGCGTCGGTGTTGGACGGGCTTTCGTCTGCTCAGATTCTGTCGTATTTCCTATATCATGAGCAGGGCAAAGGCCCGGGAAGTGCATGGAGTGCGTTTGTGGATGTGCTGCCTGAGCTGGATGATTTTGCCAATGTGCCGCTGGTATGGCAAGTGCTGGATTACAAGGCGCGCAGACGATACGTCGAGCGGCTACCGAAAGCGACGATTGAGCATGTGCAGCGGATGACGGCGCAGTTCCGGGGCGATCTGGCGGCCGTGCAGGGCGTGTTTGCGAACGTGACTGACGTCGAGCGCTTTGTGTGGGCGTGGATGTGTGTGAACTCGCGGTGTCTGTATTACGAGATGCGCGAGGCGGCGACACGTAACGACTGCATGACGCTGGCGCCGTTTGTTGATTTCCTAAACCACAGCGACGAAGAAGCGCACTGCGCGATTGGCGTGTATGAGAAACGCGCGAGCAAGTCGAGTCCGGCGCACAAGTATTTCGGGCTGTGGGCGACGAGAGACTACGCTGCGGGCGACGAGGTCTACCTCTGCTACGGCCCGCACACAAACAGCTTCCTGCTCTGCGAGTACGGCTTCACGCTGCCGGGCAACCGCCACGCCGAGCTCGACCTGACGGACCGGATCCTTGCGGAAATGCACCGCGGGCCCGGCAACGTGTGCGCGCAGGCCGGCGAGCTGTGCGCGCGGTGCGCGTTCCTCAAGCGGACGAGCTATCTGGGCGACTACACGGTCTCGCGCGAGCAAGTGTCGTTCCGGACGACGGTCGCGCTCGCGGCGGCACAGCTGCCGGATTCGGCGTTCAACGCGCCACCGCCCGGCGCGCAGGCCCCGCGAGCGTCTCCACGAACGTCGCTGCCGGCGCGCGAGCAGCAGGACCGGCTCGCGCTCGCGGCTCTCGAGGCCTTCATCGCGACCGCGCCGAGCGAGTCGCGGTTCGCAAGGGGCACGCGCGAGCGGTTGGCGCGCATGCTCGAGGCCGTCGTCGACGAGGAGTCGCCGCGCCGGAGCGGACGCGCGCTCGACAGCGCCGACGAGCAGGTGCGCGGGCTGTACTGCGAGCGTGCGGACCTGGCGAGGCAGAGCCCGCGCCCACGATGAGACGGCGGCGAGGCGTTGTCAGGCGACGGCCGGGCACGTCGCCTGTTTTGTGCTGGGCTAGAAAACCCGCCCGCACACTTACGAGCCCGGTCGGCCCACAATTGTTCGTTGATTCTGCTATATAAATCCCGTCTGTCTGCGCGCAGTTTGTCGAGCCATCCGCAGTCGCTCTTCGTTTTCTCTGGCTCTTCTCTGCTTCTTCCTCGGCCAGCGCACGCGGTCTCTTCCGAGGTCCCGAGCCGCACGCCTCTTTGTTCCGCTTCCCCCCCCGCAAAAGGGCGTTTAAGCTTCTGCGCCGAGAATCGTAAATTACTCGCGTCCGCCTCTCTTCCGCTCGTCCACCCGCCCTTCCTCACCACGGCTCTCTTCGTCTGCGCGTTCCCGGCCATGGAGGCCTCCGAGCGTGCGCACTTCAAGGCCGCGAAGCCGACCGAGTTCGAGCACGTCGAGACCGTCGACCTCGACCTCGGCCTCGGCTTGGACGAGCGCGACCGCGAATCTGTCCGGTCCTCTTCGCCAGACTCGCCGCCCGCACTCCCTCTCGCTCTCCCCTCTCCCCGGCTCTCGATCCTCGACATCATCCCGACCGACTTTGCCGACTACTACCCGCCCGAGCTCTTCATGCTCTTCCCGCCCACGACCCCTCCGCTCCGCGCCTCCGACAACGACGGCCTCTTCTCCTCCCTCGGCCTTGCCGACCTATACCTGCGACGGCCCTCGTTCACCTATCGGCCTCTGGTGGACTGGGAGCGCAACGACCTGCGCTCGCTCTGCTTCTTGCCCGGCGACCTGCCCCCAGACACCCTTCCGGGCTCGGCCGATTCGCCGCCCCAGCTACGCGAAGACGGCTTTCGGATCGTCGTCCTGCGCCTCGATGCAACCGACAATGTCATTATCGACACCCTCGCCGGCTCGGACCTTTATCTGGAATTCGGCTTCTCGTCAGATCATCGCCGCAGACTCGCGCGCGAGACCATCGACTTGTGTTTGCATCATCGACCGCCACTGTTGACAAAGCCCCAATGGCGACGGCTTATCGATAATTACTTGCTCGCTCTGGGATGCGAAGCCCAGGCTCGGGTAGACTTCCAGGTATGCTCCGTTGTTTATTTGTCTTTCAAATGCACTTGCTAACCTTTTCACTGCTGCAGAAAGCACTCGTCTACCGTGCCGTCCGCAAGCAGGAAAACCAATTGGCCAAGGGCAGAGGGAACTTGTTGAAACGAGCACTTGTTACCCGCGCCGCTGGCGCAACCGGCCTCTCGCCTCCGTCGTCACCGCAGTTCCCGCCATCCGGTTTCCCAGAGAAAGCCTCCGACAGCCCGACCGAACAACAACCACAGCATACACGCTCGACGACAGATTTGTTTCTGCAGAACCCGGCATCGCCAAACGGTGCCCAGCTTCCAGTAAATCCACCGCGACCCGCGCACGTCATTCCTGCCCAGTTCCGCACACATGCACCGCCTTCTCTCGTGCCTCAATTGACTATCTCAAAAGCTGAGCAGAAGATGCTCTGGCGCGAGGTGCAGCTGTTGATTTACGCGCGACTGGGGCTCGATTGGGAACCCACCGAGCTTGCTCTCTGAACAAGTCTCTCTCTTTTATATCACTTTTTGTTTTACTTTACCTTGGGTTTACGGTGTTATCGGCATGGGTTTATTGATGAGCTTTGGATGAAGTTTCGGTCGTGGTTTGTAATATTCGAGAATGGCGTTTTACGGGTTTATGATGTAATTATCTTGATAATAATGAAACAGCGCATGTGCAAATGCCTCTCAGTTGATGATCCGCAAACGGCCCTTCCAATTATGTCAGTTGCCGGCAAGTTTTCGCTTTCTCTGCCTCGGTCGATCGATCGTGAAGAAGCTACTGGTTTTAATTAAGTATTTATTACTAATCACTGACTAATTGCACTTAATATATATGAATTGGGTTAGGGCTGAGAGCGATGTGTAAGCAAAGAGAGCAGCGGTTGGAATTGAATATCTTTTTAACCAATTGCAAAATTCTCTTTTGCCCCCACAAGACGCTTTCTATATTTTACTATTCAGTCGAGTTAGTGGTGTTACTTGTTTCTGAAATTTATTATAAACAGCGTACTTGCTAGACCAAGCATCCGGGACTAAACTATACTCGCCACAATGGCAACAGCAACAACGACGCTCGAAGAACACTACAACGCCGGCACAATCAGCACGCTCGCCGCGCCGGAACCCGAGCACTGTCCCGGAACCGAGTCCGAGCTGGCCGGCAAAGCAGACGCGTGTGAAGGATGTCCGAATCAGCAGATTTGCGCGTCGGCGCCGAAGGGACCGGATCCTGATTTACCGGCTATATTCAAGCGGATGGAAGGCGTCAAGCACAAAGTTCTGGTTTTGTCTGGAAAAGGAGGTGTTGGAAAGTCGACGTTTACGTCGATGCTCGGATGGGCATTTGCCATGGATCCCGAGCGCGAAGTCGGCGTTATGGACCTCGATATCTGCGGGCCTTCGATGCCGCGCATGATGGGTGCCCAGGGTGAGCAGATCCACATGTCGAACTCTGGCTGGAGCCCCGTCTATGTGGCTGATAATCTGGGAATGATGAGCATAGGATTTATGCTGCCCAACGAAGACGACGCGATTATCTGGCGCGGCGCGAAAAAATCCGGGCTGATCAAGCAGTTTCTAAAGGATGTCGACTGGGGTAACCTCGATTTCCTCGTCGTCGACACGCCACCGGGAACTAGCGACGAGCATTTGAGCGTGAATCAATACCTCAAAGAATCCGGTGTCGACGGCGCAGTCATCGTCACGACTCCGCAAGAAGTCGCATTACTAGACGTGCGAAAGGAAATCGATTTCTGCAAAAAGGCCGGAATCAAAATCCTTGGGATCGTCGAAAACATGTCGGGTTTCGTCTGCCCGAATTGTAAAGGCGAGTCCTTCATTTTCGCACCTACAACCGGCGGCGGGAAAGCCCTTGCTCAGGAAATGGAGATTCCGTTTCTGGGTTCGGTCCCGTTAGACCCGCGAATCGGGCAGTCGTGCGATTATGGCGTTAGTTTCTTGGACGAGTATGCCGATTCGCCGACTTCGAAAGCCATCATGGGAATCATCAAGCAGATCAGAGAGATGATTGGAGAACCCCTTGATGACGATGAGCAGTATTGATTTTGTTTTTCTTATTAATGTCGCATGAAAATCTGGTTTCACTGTATTTTATATTTTACATTTGGTGCATTGGTTGGTTGGATTGAAATTTGTTTGTTCATATAAAAAAATGACCGTCTATAGGCTCAATAAAAGGCATTTTTACTGTAGTTTAGTTTGTAATATTTGGTTTTATAGATATAACGATATGCCTTAATATTATTCCGTCTAACTCATACAGCGCCCGAACCCGTTCACAATGAATGTATCAAAAAAAAAAAGCACAATAAACATACAAAAACAAAATCAATAATCCTTTGCAAGGCAAAATAATTACATGCACCGGGAAATGTCAAAATTCACTCGCCAAGCGCCTGAGCAATTCCATCCAACAAATCATCAATTTCCTCAATCTTTACCCCACACGACATTGAAATCAGCCGTCGATAATCATTCATTTTCTCACCGACACCCGCCGCGGCCCATAATTCGACAATCTCGCTAACCGTTTTCTTCCGTTGGCGCTGCAGCATGTATAATTCCTTTGCTAGTTCTTGACTTTCTTTCTGCTCGTCGGCGTAGGTGGTGTGATTTATTGGCTTATTCTCAGACATTATCCGGTGTTCTTCCTCCTTGATTAATATTAGTAAATCGCGTTTTTGCGTGCGCTCGACGATTTGCTGCAATTTATAGGCGCGCGCAGCTACGCGTTCTTCAGCTTTTGCCGCCACGTCTTTTTCATTGTCGTCGCCGTTCGCCATCGCGCTGCGTTCAGACTGCTCGCGAGCCGCGTACTCGGCGGTTAATTCTTTAACACTGGCTTCGCACGCGCGAATGTCGCGTTGCATGTTTTCAAGTAACTGGGTAGCTTGAGCGAGATCGGCTTCCTTGTCGTATAACTCGGCGTCGTATGCCGTGGCTAGTGCTTCGAGGTGCTCGGCCATCGCCGGCACGACTTTCTGCGTGGCCTCTATCGCTGCTTCGGAAACATGCGGCCGCGGCGGCATTTGCCCGGCCATCTGCGGCGTCGAACCAGGCGTAGTTGGTGGTCGCAGTAGTTGTGGCTGTCCCGACGCCAGCGGCGGCAGCGGAGTTCCGTTTATCGCGACCCGTCGTGACGCGCTTGACGGTGTCATTACGGGACCCACGCTGCCGTAACTCGCTGCTCGCGCATGTGCTCGGTTTCCATTCGGTAGTTGACGAGCGCCGTTATTCATCGTCGTCGTCGTCGTCGTCGTCGGTTTGCGCTCGGTAGGCTGGTATGGCGAAGAAGAAGATTTCTGCCCGGGCGTGTGTCCGTTCTGGTTGTTGCCGAATAGCATGCTCTGCGCCGTTTGCCCTTGTTTATTTGGGATTTGCGGGTTCGCGGCATAACTTAAAAACACTTTTATACATTTCCTGGACCCGTTTCTCGCAGCGATATGTAGGGCGGTGTCGCCGTTACTGTCTTGCTGATTTAAGAAATGCAACAACGTGTCTTGCCGCTGCGTTTCCGTGACCTTACCCAGCACCGTCTCCATATAATACCTTGCGGCAGACTGTTTTGTTTTCGAAGTCGTGATGGCGGCAATATGATGCAACACAGTCTGTCCGAATCTATCCATATGGAAAATCGTATTTTGTAACAAATCCACAATCCGAGAGAATGTGCGTCGCTCATAGTTATTTGTAAACATAATTGCCCGAATTAGCGCCGTCTGCCCTAGATTATTGACAATCGTGATATTCGCTCCGGCGCGAAGTAACACGTCAATCATACGGAAATGGCCAATCGCGCAAGCCCAGTGGAAAGCCGTATGTCCTTCGTCGTCAATCGCCGCATTGACGTCGAAATCAGCCGGTGACTGCACCAGAAAATCAGGGATATTGTCGGTATCGGGAGACATGAAGTAGTCTAGTAACCGATTAGAGTATTCGATTTGCGCTTCGCCGATACGCGCGTGCGAATGGGCCGCGCCTAGTGCTTCTTCGAGCTTACGTTTCCGACGGCCGCGGTCGTCGCCGTCGGCTGCGTCGTCTGCGCCGCTGTTGACGTCTGATTCCTCGGATCCGCTCGCGCTGCCGCTCGAAGAGTGAGTTGACAGCGACGCAGAGTCGGGAGTCATGTCTTCGTCGTCTGTAACTACTTGATGCGGCGGCTGTGTATAATGATGTCGTACGGGTCCGTCAACCACGTCCGGCATTTGCTCATCCGCGTCATCGTCTTCTTCTTCTTCAACAGCGTCGTCCTCGTCGTCGTCGTCTTCCTCTTCATCATCCTCCTCATCGGAATCATTGTCGCCTAAATCCCGATGCGCACGACTATACCCGCCGCGACCTCTCCCACGGCCTCGACCTCGCCCACGACCGCCAAGCGCAGCTGCGCGTCCGGCGGCAACGGCTGCCGCACGCTTGGTCGCTCCCATGGTAGACGCTACCGACCGCGGCAGACTGCCTCGCGAGATGCGGCCCCGGATCGAAGAGGCTGTGATGTGCTTCGGTGCCGGTGGAGGACTGGTCGAGCTCGGTCGGAATTCGAATACGGGTCGTAAAACGTCTTCGACATGGTATTGAATTGCGATTTCCCGGCCACGGTCTAGCGGCACCCAAGTACCTAAAATTTTGTCAATATGCCAAATTTTTCACACTTTTAGAAAAACAAAGAAAGAGCGACGCAAGATATACCTTGGTATTTTCCGTATCCACCTTGGATTTTCTCGTGCACGCCCTTTTGGACTTCGCGTTCAAGAATGCGTGTGCGTTGAGGTTTATCAAAGTTTGCGACTTTGAGGATCTGAGTTGCGTTCATCCATGCATCAGATCTTCGGCGCATGACGGCGACATTCCGGCAAATGAACTCATATACAGGCACCTAAGTTGCGTTCATCATCAGCATGTGAACTTTCGTTGCGGTAGAGAAGGAGGGAACTTACACCTGAGTAGGTGGCTTTGTAAATTGTATCTCTTCGTTTATCGCTCATCTTTACCATATCTCTTTGGATACTGACAGTAGAATGTATCGAGATAGCTTCTTGTTCCGCGGGCAACTGAACTCAAATAGATCTACCAGCGTCTGCGTAACTCGCTGAGGCACACCAGCAACTTGTCAACTGTTCCTGCGCCGTACCAAAACGAAAACCTGCAGTGAACCGCTGTTATTCCGATATTCAAGAAAAAACAAAAAGCCAATTCCCTCTCAAAAGCAAAAACACAGACCGTGCCGCAAGATCGGGGGAACAAGAACCGCACAGTGTGTATTCACCACGCGCAAAGCTGCAGACGACTAGTCTCGACCCTGGCAATTGACGCGTGTGTTCCTCGCGCCGGCGGCACGCAAAGCAGAAGATAAGCAGCAGATCAACGTACCTCAAAGCAGCCAATTAGTGAAA
The DNA here is from genome assembly GCA_030568315.1 of Myxozyma sirexii. Classification (NCBI taxonomy): domain Eukaryota; kingdom Fungi; phylum Ascomycota; class Lipomycetes; order Lipomycetales; family Lipomycetaceae; genus Myxozyma; species Myxozyma sirexii. Next base: position 72,401 of record JAJLTT010000025.1, read on the forward strand.
ACGACGATCTGGAAACAGAGCAAACAAAAGCTGCAGCGAGAAAGAGAAGCGGAAGAGCGAGGGCAGACAAACGACCGAGAAGGGTGCGCGGTAGCCAAATCCGATGCAACCAACCCTTTACGCGTCGAGCTGCTCGCGGTTGCCGCACTTATGCTGCACGATTTGTTTCTGTTCTTGAAGTGTTTAGCGATATTGAGATTAAATGCGGATGTGTGTTCAGAGTGCATAGTTTATAGGTTTTATTTGACTACAATTGCCTGGTATCGTGGCGAGCAGTATTAACCAGCTACAAGCAGCACCAGTCAGTTAACCATCTTAGTCTGTCCGGGCAGCTGCAAACCGCTTTCAACGACTTGTTTGTGGTTGATATTGCTATATGTTTTCTAACAAACAAACACAATTGTTCTATTAGTGTCCGTCATTTGGTATTGATTGCGCTTTGGCAATTCCTTGCGCAACTCCGATATCGGACGATTGCGCTGCGAATGCTATAACTGGTCTGGAGGACAACGCAAAGACCAGATCTGCTGATCTCACCTAATATCCTGACGCACAAGCACTTGAATTCATCATACTATTTAATCAATAAATCACCAAATGCGAGAAACCCCCAAACAAACAGCTGTAATGCATCTACTAATCAAAAAGGACGCGTCAAAATGATCATATCTGCAGCATATCAGCAATACTTACACCATAACAGCACCGCTGCGTTTACGGTTTAAACGCTGCAACATTAGGGCATGGATCTCCCAGCGCCAAAAGAAGGGCCAATCACGAACGTTTCAATACTTTCCAGGCTCGAACATCGTTAACTCCACACTACTGCTGCAAAGTGCATTCGCTCCCGTCTCAAGTCTAGTTGTGTATCCAATTGAACACATATCGCGTTGTCCGCCGTTTAAAATGAGTCACGAAACTCCCGAAACTTACGCCTGGCCAAAAGCTGGTACGCTACTTGCTCAATATCGTTTGGAAATACGGCAGTGAAGACTCGTGTATTTCTAAACGTATATCGCTACTAGATATCAATTGGATTATTGCTAACATACTGCGCGTCGATATAGCCACCCACGAGGAAATGAAGGCTGCAAAGCTCCCACTCGCGTACAGAGATCGATGCGCCGGATTATTGATCCCGCTCAACAAATGTCGTAAAGAATCGATATATCTCCCATGGAAGTGCACCGTAAGTGTCAATCCTACCTATTTTAGAAAACTATATGTCTTTTTCTTACTAAATTGTGCTCTATACAGGACGAACGGCACGCCTACGAAAAATGCGAATACATGGAATTCCAATCGCGAGTCAACGCTCTGCAAAGACAGAGAGCTGAAGCTGCCGCCGCTGTCGTTGCCGCCGACGCTGCTGCTATTGCTTCGGAATAAACTTGTCTTCAAACTTGATTGTGTCGAACTAGTCGTAAAGTGAGATGATGCCCCTTTTCAGCAATATACCGGCTCCAACCATATTAGAGTCTCCTTTCTCTCAGTCTACTTCTGCTCATGCCGAACCTGGTTGTCAAATGCATTGATAGTGTTTTTGCATGCGTGTCTTTAGACTATCTATTCCTGACTCTCTTATTCAGAGCTTTTTTCATCTAATTTTTGTTTTGTTTTGCTTTTTTAATTCATTTCTGGGATAGTTATGGCGTCCATAGGAGAGACCCGTTTTAGGCTCTGTCATTAGGTTGCTATTTGTACATATACAGCCAGCATCGTTAAGAATAACATCAAAAAAAGTTACAACATGATACATTACGTCAGTATTAGATTTCACAGATCTTGTTATTGCTCTTGATTATGTCTATGCAAGATCATTGAGTAGTTAGAAGTTTAACCGACAGAGCTGTATAACGAATAAATATATTAAAAAAAGACAAATTTGACAAATGCAGGGATCCGAACAATAAGAAAAACGAAAAGTAAAGACAATGCGCAAGACTACCGAGATTCCGATAATCCGCCCAACATTGATGCACCAGCACCATCCCATTCTTCACCCTTTGTCAATTTCTCCACAGTTTTCACAAGATCGTAATTAATCTCCGCGCTAACTACTGAATCGAACTTGTAATCTTCATGGCCACGAATGAACTTCCTGATCCAACTGGCTGCCGTATCAAGTTTCCCACTGGCTCGCATACTGATTAAATCCATGTAAGCATTCAACCGGCATCGAGTATCGACATCAATCGACATGCTATCAAGATAACTTTGCACAAGCGGAACTAACCCTGGAAACGGGCAATCATCGCAATCGCCGCCTGTATTACCTTTTTTGCCATTAATAATCTCATTCATAGTCATGAGATTATATTCTTCCTCAACAGGCGGTAATACGGCTGGACAACTGAATGATTTGGTGCTAGAACCGTCATCAGAGGACGACTCCTCAGAGTCAGGCGTTGCATCTTCGCTCGCCGTCTCTGACCCAGTCATGTTGTCATGCGAATGGCGTCTATGTGCAAACACATCCTTTCGGAAATAAAACTTTTCATTCAACACCGCATCTCGGTGATGCGCAACCTTCATATTCTCATCAACTTTAGAAATCGGAAGATAAAAGTTCAATTTGAATGACAGAATCGCTCGCGTAAGCAGCACAATGAAAATCGCAAACGCGGCGTTTTCAAAATCAGTTATTTGAATCTCCATACTGCGGAATTCGACTCGCCAACCAATATCCGAGCCAGGTGGAGGCGGCTTGAATCGCATAGTTTGCCAATTCGTCGACTGAATATTTTCAAAATGGTCAGACGAGTTAGCGTCATCTTGGTCAACCAATTCGGAAAATACAACGATCGGATCACGGATAAATAGGTGAGCGTAGTGATTTGCTAGAACTTCATCGACACCGGCATCGGTTAGCATAGTCTTGATTTCCTCATTCTTGACGAGTTCTATGTCATTATACTCGTCGCGGAATTCTGGACCTCTAGAAATGTAGTAATCTATAGAGTCATATCGTGACTTGGGAATCACATATCGATTTTTTTCTAATGGCTTTAACCCTCGCTCTTCCTCAGTACGGTCATCGACACTGCCTGCAATCACATTCCATCGGCAGTCTTGATCACTCAGATAGCCTCTCCACGCGGGACTTGCTGCTGTCAATGCCAGAAAGATAGGACTCAAAGGAGCAAGCTGATCATACAATCTGCGCGCCTCGTCGATATCAGTAGCCTGGAATGTGATTTGCAAGCAGCAGCAACCCATTCCAAATCCCATGCTGTCCATATATATATGATCCGGCAGTGCAGCACCGTTCTTTGCATTCGCATCTTCCGGGAAAATATCACGGTCGTAGGGAATAGTCGGGTCAATGAATGGACTTGGAGTCTTTTCGTCTTTGAAAATTGGGACATTGATAGCGACTTTCGATCCACGTCGTTCACGAATACTGGCAGTCAAAGTCGGGAATCGAGCATGGGGATTGATAAGTTCATCAGGTAGGAAAAACGATCGACTTGCCGGTCCGGTAGGCGGGTAAAACGGATCTGTGAACTGACCAGGCGCGCCCAGTCGTGGATACGACGCGAGAGTAACCGGGAATTCATGAGGTAGAAGGTGAGCGATCGCGATTTCGCGCCGTCGCTCCATGTTTTTCTCAACGTTGAGGAGGTCGTCGAAGGATGCTGTGTAGGGATACCCTGGTGTCGCCTCGAGCATGTATCGGCCGTATTCGGGGTGGAAAGTTGGGATTCGCTGGTTTAGTCTATAGATATGGTTAGACAATAAGAAGGAGTCACGCAGTAGAACTATCAACAACTTACGCAATATCGGCGTCTTCCTCGAGTTTCCGTTGCTCCTCTTCATCTTTTTCTAAAGCAGCTAGGATCTGCGCTTGTCGCAGTGACAGCAGTGCATTTTTCTTCTCATCGTCGTATGACACTACCATATATTCCACCTAAAGCACTCTGTCAGCATATTTCTAGCCCACGAATGATCAAGATATAGCGCTACCTCATCACCCCATAGCAGCACGTTCCCTTTCTTGTCCTTGGTATTATTCCAGATATGCAGAAATTGCTGCGAAACAAGTTAGTGTACTTCATTCTAAGCTGAACTAGTCGATTAGAGTGTATCATACAATTATCCCATGCTCGCGAACATGGTTAGCGTACTTCTCGACTTCCTTCCATGGTAGCGGCGTCCCTAGAGAACTATTGTCCAAATTACAATGTTAATAGAGTCCCGCAACACAGATGGCACACAGCCGCTAAGGAGACACAATTGCCTCCCATTGCGACCTAGACACCACTTCTCACTGAATAAAAACAACATACAGTAGTCCCATGATATAAAATGCTCACGCAAAGCGCAACAATCCGGCTTCTTATAACCGAGTTCAAACAATCAAATCCGTTTCAATCGGCCCTCGCACTCCCGAATTCTCAATCACCTCACTGGCAGACAACTCAACCCGGATCAGGATCGGCGTTCTGAAGCAAACTCTGACCTGCTCGGAAGCGAATGTTTGGGTGGGAAATGCTGGTGCTAGAAATATTCGAGTTCCTGGTGAGTGAGACGAAAAATCCGGTAGGACGCGCGCATTAGAGTTTTTGGTCCTCGGTACTTATCATTAGTGCTCAGAGAGGACGTTTTCGGTATAGATTTACTGCGTTCGGCTATACTTACGGGAATATTCTAATTAAATTATAAAATTTCATGAGTTTCTGCAGCAATTGATTGGATTCTACTCTTGTTAGAAGCGCTGTTCCTTATCAGCGTGTCCAAAAAGATCGCAGCAGCTTTTCTTTGTAAGCTTGTCGACTCATCGCAAGCGATGGCGTAATCCCACTAGTGCTGCTACATTAGAAATCAGCTGCTTCGAAGGAGCTCAGAAAAAGCAGGATTCTCCACGAATGAGAGCAGGATTTGCAAAGCTGGAGTGCCAAACTGGTACGATTTCGTCTAGGATTACTTGCTCAGCCGTGTCGGACGTGGATGACTTCTATCTGCAGATTGTCATCCACGCGCGCTTATCAGTAACTTATAATTAGCGACCCGGTCTTTAAATTAACTCGCTGTGATACATTTGATTAAAAATCAGATCAGATCCAGTTAGCCAAGTCTCTAATTTGCACCCTCCTCGCCAGACCCATAGCGTGGCGAACGTGATCATCGCGCTGTGTTAAAATAGCACTTTGCTCATATTCAATTCACTCTCAATTTCTTCAAGATACTCTCAAAGTAGACGTAAACGCCGTACGCGTCAGCTTGCCTACCCCATCACCCCACGCCTCCAATGCTTTAAACCGCGTATCTTGCTCCGCAGCTGCTCGAGCAGCCTGTTCTTTCTCTCTCTTCTCAGTGCCGGCGACTGCCTCCTCGGCGCCGATATCAGCCGCAACTTCGATTTCCAACAGTCCTGTGACTTCGTCGATTTTCCCTTTAATCTGACCGTCTAGAATAAGCATGACAATCAAATCCTCCATTTCTTCAGTAGATATGTTGAGCGTGCGCGCCAGATAATCGACTTCTATCCGCGAATAAGGAGCAATCATATTTACCACGAACTTCGACCGAATACGTCTAAGAACGTCATCTAAGTAGAAATGAATAAACGGGTCGCTCATTATTCCGCCTGGACCGCCGTTTTGCCGCAGTACGCTTTGAAAGTCATGGATGTCAGAGCGTTGATATGCGTCGACTAGACTATTCATGGCGGCGATTTGCGGATTTGATTTGTACGGCTTCGTCTCTTGCGACTCAAAAGGGTTGATGTCGTCGGCGTTGGATAACATCACTGCTAAGACCAAGTATTTAAGGACCTGGATTCGCTGCAACGATCCTGCTTCGTCGTAGTTTCGGAAAGACTCAAAGAAATCCTCTCGGGCTTTTTCCCATTGCTTTTCAGACATGTGCATTTTTCCACCGCATTCGCGAATCACACCCATGATTCGCGGGTGTGGAATAGCAGAATTGATCTGCAATGTTCGATTGTATAATTCCTATGATCTGTCAGCATCCAGGATATAAATTTCCGTCTCATTCGCACGCACCTTTAACTTTTTGTTATTTTTGGTCTCAGTGTACATCTGGATTTCAAGCGCGTACACTTCCAATAGATATGTTCCCTTGGACTGATCATCACCGCCATCATCCATCTGACAGGCCTGATGCAGGACCTTTAAAATGCGACTCAAGCGTCCATATTCTCCACGATCAAGCCATAATTTTGCCAACTTGAGATTAGTTTTGAGCCATAATCTCTCATTCTTGGCGTCTTCGAGCGCAGTCAATGTGGTCGAGTAGAACTTCTCCATAAATGCCATATCAGTTGTTCCGGCAGATACATAATCGAGAATATTATTCAGACTCTTCTCTGAGTAATTCCGCGTGACGGCAGATTTCGTGTATGTGAGTAATTCTGTATAACACTGTAACGTCCGCTCATGTTCACCTCGATGGAACAGTAACTTGACAATCTGTTTGAGAGCTTTGAATCCCCATTCTCCCTTTTCGACCTCTGATTCAACTACGCCTCTGAATTCGGCAATTGCTGGCTCGATGTCGTCTTCTTCCTTTAACGCTTTGGCGTTGTAGTATTTGTTTTCAATGTCGACGTTTGAAGAATTCGATGCCATATCATCGTCTTCATATTCAAAGTCATACTGATGGGGTGAGAATCGCGTTAGTAAGGAGCTTCTGCTGCGGATCAATCAATGAGTACATACGTTCTCGTCATCAGACTCCATCATAAAATCGTCGTCCGACATTTCGAAGAAATGCTCTGCATTCAAATCACACTTGACAAATAGCTTCGTATCAATGAAAGCAGTAGTACTTGGTTGGATACTACAATTGAGTGGCGTTTGATCAATTGGATTGATCTAAACTACCGCGAGTAGGTTTCATTAGCCTGCTTCTGTACTTCAAACTCCAGGATACCAAGCCAGTCTTCACTCTCCAGGACTGGACTGAATCACAACCACAATAAATCCTGCTTCAGTTACCTGGATTGATAAGAATAGGGGCTAACTATGTCAGGCACGTCATTATCAGATCTCTTCAGCATTCTTTACCTGTTTCTCAATATACTCTCTGGGGTTTCTCAGACAATCACCGGTCCAGCGATGGTAGGGAACCCGATATTTGTGAATGCGATTCCATGCATTAGCGTCCCTCAGCCTCAAATTTCGCATTACCGGCGTCGCAATCATCAAAGAGATTCACTAAGGTCATACGATTCCTCGCAAAACTCGGTAAATGAGACCGCGGAGCCCTACAGAAGTGGCGACGCGTACACATATACGCTCGCCGACACCTCGGTCGCGACAGACTCACGCCTGATTCTTCCTTCGATCACCTACTTTTCGCGAATCGACCTGGCGTCGCCTGAAGAGTTTAGTTCGAGGCACCATGTTGGGTTTCAGCAGTTTGGCGGGCTGATGATACCGAATTGCCCGACTCTGACCACGTTCAGAAACTGTACTATTGAAATTAATCATACCCCTGACCGCGTCGCTGCTGCCGCGTATTCCGGTCCTTTGGCGCGTGTATTGTCTCTGTCGTCAGGTATACCCTTATCAGAAGTGTTTGTTCATATACGCGAGTCTCTGTTATTGATATCCCCTTCGAAATACCGCTGTCATTTACTAAAATTAGAAAAGCTGTCGAAATGGCAGATCTTGGCAATGAAGCTATCAATGAGGTTATCACATAAGAAAAATTTAGAAAAGCATTTGTTGGAAATCAGTCGAGTGTTGAAATTCACTGACCAAAACGACGATAAGCAGAGTCAAGTCCGGCAGCTACTCGCGCTTTCTCGCGAGGATTTGGCGATTGTACTCGATGGTGCACTTTTGGATCTGAGCAGTGCGGTCTCTGAGGCTAAACTAATTCGCGGCAAGTGCATCTAGCGATCTTGAGATATTCGTAGTTACCATTATCAATTATATACAATATCGCAATTCTATATACAAATTTCTCTAGCGAGCAACCACTATTTCTTGTCAACCTCACCAACACCATAATGCTGCATTATAGACTCTTTCATTCCCATCGTAAACTCTTCGCATTCTGCTTCGTTGCCTTCTGGATGCTCAAGTTGCCACTCGATAACTTTCTGAACCGTATCTTTCATCCATTGACCTGGTCGCAATCCCATGATTTTCATGATTTGGTTTCCCTGTATTTTCAATTAGAATGAGTACAGCACGAATCACATAAAATACACTCACGTTGATGATAGGAGCCAGATTCCATGCATCTTCAAGCTTATTACTCTCAATATACGAAACAAGATTCAGATACTGATCAATCACTGTCTTAATCGACTGCTCATCTTGCCGAAGTTTCACGATTTGCAAGCATAAAGAGCAGAAAAAATATACTCTCCATTGATTGCCACATGCACGAACAAGTAATCCTATACTAGATTAGCACCCTCCAATCCACAGCATTCAGAATAAAACGCACCAGCTTCTTTTCGCTCGTAAGGGCTTTTCGCCGCCATTTCGCTGATATTTTCCACTTGCCAGGCAATTTGTCGGACAACGGTCGCATTAGTAGCCGGCAATTTCAATGAATCGCGAATAATCAAAAAAATAACCGACTCAAACTTCTTCTTCTCGTGGCCCATTGTAGTTCCCCATTGTGCGAGTGCGGCATACAGATACACAAGCTTCATGGTCGACGGGTCATGGTAATCTGATGCTGACAGAATGGGAACAGGACGACGAGATAGAAGGTCTTTAATAACTGGAATCATAAACTGAATCAAAGAGCTAGGGATTGAGCTATCATCGTCGAGAACACCGGGGAGCGGATGGAATAATGTCTCCGAGAGAGTCAGGGATTCAATTAGCAGGAGACTTCGTCGAGGATCAGGACCTGCACCAGTTAGTATACTCTAACAACGCTGATCGATGCATTCGTACCCGTCAACATCTTGTCCAATTCCACACCGATACGCTCCCTGCTGATTTTGTCGGCTAAAGCGTGCTAAAGAAACTTTGTTAAGATATATCCATAGCACAAAAATCAATTGACATACTTTGACATCGTCCGAACTCATAACCTTCTCAGTCTGCTCATCGATTCTAAAGCCAAGTCTACTGGCAAACCTCAACAATCGCAAAACTCTAAGCGGGTCATCGGTAAATGTCTTGTAAGGCTCTAATGGAGTGCGAATAACTCGATGACGTAGGTCATCAATGCCTTTGCCCGTTAGATCCTCAATTTGTTGGGTCTGAAGATTATAGAATAAAGAATTAATAGTTGCGTCTCTGCGGAAGGCGTCTTCCTCTGCGGTGCCGAATCGCTATATATGCAAAGAGTCAGACGAATTCGTTGCTGCCTGGAAACAGACAAATCTACCATCGTCGGAATACGACTGCTTTCAGTATATTCTTCACTTCGTAAATTCACCAGATCAACCTCGAGGTTATACAGTTTTGTCGTCGTCGTTTCCAGATGCTTTGATTTTTCAGGATTGACATCTATCTTAAAAAACCCCTTCATTGCATTCGCGAACCGTTGATCGGATTGGATAAAATCCTTCATTTTCAGCGCAAACTCATAGCCTGTCATTCGATTTATTGCCACGTCGAGATCATTACTAGGTATTCCAAGCAACTGAGGATGCACAACATTAGTGTAAGCAAACCTGCGTCTCTCTTAATCAGATAACTCACCTTGTCTCTGACCCATCCTCCAGTGAACCTCAGCACCAAATCCTCACTCCGTCCGGGCTCGGCATTATCAATCGCAGAACTAACAGATACCAACAACTCTCTAATCTTAGTTTCTGTCTGATTCAACTCAATCTGCACCGGATCAACAAGCGACATTCTCCGGGGAAATCGAACGGCTTGGTACTTTGATTTTGGAGTTTTAGACGTCGAAGAGACTTTTGAAGAGACACCACGAGCAGAAAACTTGAAAAACTGAACTCGCTGTAAAATCATAAATACCAAGTTCTTGGTACCGACTCAATTAACCAGGATCGCTCCAGCTGACGACTGATTGCTGTCAGGTTATCTGCAAACTTTCGCGGTTTACGCGACAAACTGCGTCTAATCCTAAGTCACGTGACTGCTAAAATTGATTTAGTTCGAAAGTTGCTGTTTCGAGGAATTTTGAGTCAATTGGAAACTTTTGCGATTGAAATGAAAGGCTGATGGAGCAGCAATATTCCAAACCACAAATCGCGGTATAACCAGGTAAAGACCAAGAGAAAGAAAAGTGAAACTTTTGCTGTTCACCGAGGAAGTACCAAATATCCCGCACTTATGTGAAATACCTAACGATATTATGCAATTCCATGATGTTTACTGTTTCAATATAGCGTCACGTTTGTTTACTGACTCGTATTAGCAGTTTTTAATGAACTCTTCCATGCCGGAATTTACGACAAATCCAAACCAACCCGAAAACTTACAAAACGAGCGCGTAAAATGTGAAAATCAAGTTCAACTGAGGCAAGCAAGCTTATGTTACTCAACAATAAAACTATTAGAGAATAAGAAACAAATCACTACCATTATCTGACCAGATTATTTTAACAACTCCCAAACACTTGCCTGCGCCTAACCGAATGACAAAAATATGTATAGAAACTCCGATATATATATATGGAAAAGAAAAACAAACAACAAAACGGAAAGAAAGATGGACATTTTGTGTTAATTCAAACAACCGCGCACAGCCGTGTATTCTCACTTATATTCACCCACCCTGCCAGGTCATTTTGAAATACTCACGCTGATCTTCGCGACGTTATCCGCCGCACATGGCGAACCGGCGTACTCTGCGGCCGACTCGCGCTCTTTTCGGCTTTCTCAAGCGGCACCTCAACCGCACATTCCTCATCATCTAAATTTTCATCAGTCTCGTCGCCTTCGAGGTCACTACTCGTATAATTCTTTTCGCCGCCTCGGATATGGGTCCGAATATGCTGCGATAAATTGTCCGAGCGGGAAAAACTCTTTGAGCATTCATCGCACTGGAACGGTTTCTCGCGCGTATGCAGACTGCGGAAATGCCGCTTCAAGTGCTCGTGGCGACGGAATCGGCGATTACAATGCGCACATACAAACGCTTTCGTGGGGTCCTCGATTAAACTTGGTTTCCGGCCCCGACGCTGGACGTAGGTTGGCATCCGCGGCAAAGGCTTGGATGGGGATGGGATTGCTGCGATCTGATCTTTGCCAGAAGTCTGGATTGTAGCTGGAGCAGAGGTTGATGCGAACATCGATGTGGAGCGTAAACCTGTTGATAACTCGGGCGAGGAGCAGGTCGATCCCAAGCATTCACAAGAAGAGCTGTAAGGGAGCACGTTTGTCAAGCCATCGGACGACATCGAGGCGGACATCATGAACGAGGAAGCGTGGTGGTGGTATTCGAACGCAGAAATCGTAGTCGAGGTAGGCGACTGGGCAAACGCGCCGTCGTCCTCTGAATCGAGCACGTCGCTCGACGTAGACCACGAAAACGACGAGCGCGGGATGACGAGCGCATCTCGCGACAGCGTTAGCGGATTCGCTATGTCGTGCTCAAAGTACGCTTCCTCGCCTGCCAGTGATGGAGAAGCAGAGTCGGAGAGTAGAACTGGCGGCAGGAGGGCAAGCGGGTACGGCGGTATCTCGACTGTCTTGGGATCGCAGTAGGCAAGCAGTTCAGGCGACTGCAGACCAGAGTCTGGGCAGAGACTATCGTATGGGGAAGACGGCATGCACAGGAACTCTAGAAGGAGCGTTAGTTGGCCCTGCGTAACATGACAGACAAGAGAGACGCGACGAACCCGGGCTGCCGTAGTTGTCCGAGGGCGTCGTCGGCATGGACTCGTAGTAGCTCACGGAGGATATTGTGTGCATGAGGTGGTGGCGCGAGTAGGAGCTGCATAATGGCTGTTAGCGCACGCGAGCGGCAGGAAGAACGGCGCCACTTCACGCGGAGTACTCACGAGGGATAGGCGTGTTTGAGGGTTTCGATGTCCATTGCGCGAAGCAGAGTGCACAACGACTGTGGCAGAAGGAGCGGAACGGCGGACTGAGGAAGAGTAGGCTGAGCGAACAGGGTCAGAGAGGCGATGGGCTCAATTATATCTGACGCCGAGTCGCGTGTCGAGCCCGTGTCGCGCGTCTGGGGTACGTCGCACGAGCCTGGTCGTACCCAGGGCCGGCGTCGCCACGTGCGTTCAGCCGCACGCTCGGCGGGTTGGAAGGTACCTGGCCCGCGCCGTTACTTGCCGCTGTTACTCTCTCTACGCCCGCCCGCTCTCGAATGTGGTGAATTTTAGGCATTATAGTACAGTCCTGTTCGCGCCTCGATCTTCTATTGCGCCTTGCCCAATCCGGCTCCCTTATTTGCCCGCCCACGCCCGCGATCCGGCATACGACCGCACCGTGAGCGTATCGGACACCATCAGTATAGCTCCCGTCTCTATATTCGGAATAATCGTCATCGATCGGTCAAAGCTGCGCTTCAGCAGCGGTGCGCCCTGGCCGGGTCCTCGTGGGGGCTGTGCAGGCACCTCTTCGAACTCCCCGTGCACAATCAGTAAAATCCCCGAGTCCTCCGGCGTTCGCAGCCCATGCATAGTCCATGCATCTATCGAGAACTTATCTGGCGAAGACAAATCATGTCTAGTCGCCGGCAAGTTCTTTAATAACCGCAAGATTTGTTCCTGTCCGATAGCTAATCGCGCCTCGCGTTGCTGGCTGATGTGAATCCGCGCCAGGTTACGCGAGAGGGGAATGTATGAACTCCAGTTCTGATTTGAGCCTTGGAATGTGTTGTGGTGGGGGTTTTTGCCGGCGACTCCTAACTCACGTGGAACACCGGTGTTGAGAGACATGGAGAATAATGACATGTGGTCGTATAATGGCATCAACTGCGACCGATCATTGTCGTAGACTTGGAAAAAGCTATAAACGAAATTAGTCCATTGCTCAACGCAGAAACAGAATGTAATCAAAAGCAAGTAAAACATACTTTCCCAAAAACGTCATAACAATGCTCTGAATCTGCTCAGTCTCAAAGAATCCCGGCTTCGTACTGATCGGAAACTTTGATATATTGGCTTGGAACGGATTCGGATTCTGCGTCCGACCTCTTGCCACATCCGGCAAATTCATCGATCCAATTGGTTCGCCATCCAGCATCTTCAATGACGGGAATCTGCGAACGATTTCTGCGCGGTAGTTTGGTAATAAAGTGATTGGGTTGCCCGTCAATACTAACTCATTTAGCTCTCTGAACTTCTGTCGCCAGATATCTAGATGTCTCCATTGATCTATCGCGTTATCCGCCAACGATAAATTCCGCAGATGAGGATATGTCTGCGCGAGTGTTGTGATTGGCGTGAGTTCACGAATACTGTTCCTCGATAAATCAACACTATCAATGACTTTGATTCCCATACTAGAAATCTTCATCAACGCAGGAAACATCTTTGATCGCGTACTATCAGTTGCTAAAAGCCCGTTCTGAACAAGAAACGGGTCACTGTACATCCCGCTGAGATTGAGAAATCGATTGTGTGCATCATATCGAGAATCCAAGAATGATTGTAAAATCGAGATCGTATTCTGAGTGCCAGTGTTGTTCTGCTGCATCGTGACAATTTGAGTGCTTCTAGCGTACGCTTTATAATATATACACAGTTAAAGTAAAATTAACGATCGGATGAATTGAATCGCGGCTCATAAAGCAATAAACCTATGCCTTTTCTCAATCTTGTTCTCCTCTCCTAGCGATCCGACGGCTTCCTCTCCCTTTGGAAATTATCCAAACAAAAGACACTTTACAAAATCAAATCCACACCACTGAGCCTAAACAACAACCCGGTGAGTCTTTTGCTTCACAAGTGTACGTGCTGATATTTTGTCGTCTTCTGATGAATGAACTGTTAAAACAAAAAAATTGCTTGGAATACAATTTCGCCGACTTGAAAGCGTCACGTGATTTGCATGTTCCACAGACATATCTGACGGAATTCTATATATCTCTCGCCATACAGTCGTCGAGGTAGAACACTGCCCGAACACGATTTGCATTATTTCTCTCTCTTCTTTTCTTTTGCTTAGTGGAAGAGATGTCGTTTAAAGCAGATGCGTCTTCACGACGACCACTGCTCTCACTAGCTGAGATTGAGAAAGCGAAGCGGGAAGAACAAGAAGCGTTGGCGAAAGTACATCATCTCTGTGTTCTTGTGAGGGTCTGATCACTAATGTTTGTAATCTATATAGCCTAAATTTTTATCCAAGAAAGAGCGTGAAAGAATAGCAAAGGAAAAGATGGAGAAAGAAAAACTGGAGGCTAAATCCCGATCAAACGGCTCCAACGCGTCAACAAGACCCGCAACAACCACGGCCGCGGATTCGAATAAGCGGAAAGAACCACCGATTAACGATGCAGAAGCCAAACTTCTTCGCGAACGATATATGGGAATTCAAGATTCTACTCCGCGGAAGGTCAAAAAGAAAATCACCTCTGATCGAAGATTCACGTTTGATTGGAATACTTCTGACGACACGTCTGCGAATTTAGATCCGATTTATTCGACCGTTCCCGGGTCTCGGGTCTCGAGCGCGACTGAGACTGCCAGGCGAGCTGCCGAGTTACGAGAATTATCAAGAAAAAGCAAAGATGCGGATTACGATAGTATGCACTGGTCCGAGAAACCGCTGGATAAAATGAAGGAGCGAGATTGGCGTATTTTCAAAGAAGATTTCAATATTTCAACAAAAGGTGGTTCGTTACCTAATCCGATGCGATCGTGGGCCGAGTCCGGGCTTCCGCAAGCTCTGTTGAGGATAGTTGAACAAGTAGGATATGATGAGCCATCTGCTATTCAGAGAGCCGCTATTCCGATTGCGCTGTCGTGTCGGGATGTTATTGGCGTGGCAGAGACTGGAAGTGGTAAAACGGCGAGTTTTGTGCTTCCGCTGCTTTCTTATATTATCGAATTACCATCGCTGAACGAGATGACGAAAGCTGATGGGCCATATGCGATAGTTTTGGCACCGACTCGTGAATTAGCGCAGCAAATTGAGCGCGAGACGAAGAAGTTTTGTGAGCCGCTTGGATTCAGATGTGTTTCGATAGTTGGAGGACATGCGCACGCTGAGCAATCGCTAAACATGCAAGATGGAGCTGAGATTGTGATTGCAACGCCTGGTCGGTTGGTTGATTGTCTGGAGAGACGCGTGCTGGTGCTTAGTCAGTGCTGCTATGTGATTATGGATGAAGCTGATCGGATGGTTGATTTGGGATTTGAGGAGCAAGTTAATAAGATTCTTGAGTCGCTTCCGGTCACGAATATCAAGCCAGACTCTGAGGATGCCGAGAATACGCAGAAGATGTCGACATTTTTGGGCGGTAAGGATCGGTATCGGCAGACAATGATGTACACAGCTACGATGCCGCCAGCGATTGAGCGTATAGCGCGACAATATCTACGTCGGCCAGCTACGGTTGTCATAGGCAATGCCGGGCAGGCGGTCGCGACAGTTGAGCAACGGGTTGAATTCGTGGGGTCGGAAGAACGACGACGGCGGCGGATGGCTAGTATATTAGAATCCGGCGAGTTCAAAGCACCGATTATTGTGTTTGTCAACTTGAAGCGAGACTGTGAATCGTTGGCTAAGTTTCTTAACGGACTAGGCTGGCGAGCAGTCACGCTTCACGGAAGTAAATCGCAAGAACAGCGAGAGGCTGCGTTACAAGCTTTACGAGAAGGACAGGCTAATGCGCTTGTTGCTACTGATGTTGCCGGACGAGGAATCGATGTTGCGGACGTTAGTCTTGTGTTGAATTATAATATGGCGAAGAATATCGAGGCATATACGCATCGAATTGGCCGTACGGGCCGCGCCGGAAAATCTGGAGTCGCAATCACGTTTCTTTCGAACGATGATCAGGAAACGTTTTACGATTTGAAGCAGATGTTGAGCAAGAGTCCATTGAGTAAAATTCCCGATGAACTGCGCAGGTATGGTTCTATTTTCTTTTTTTTGTTTTGGTTACATATTGAATTTGGCGAGATGAGCTGTCGACTAATTTGGTTACTTTTTATTATAGACACGAAGCGGCACAGATGAAAGTGGGTACTCGGAAGAATATTCAGTGATTGCTCGTTTCGGGATTATTGTACATTACAACTAAAATAGATTGTATAAAACAAAGTATGTTGTGGAATGCTGACGATATGAAACCATACGCTTTGACGATGCAGAGAATATATTGAAGCGCCCGTCTTTGAACGTTCCAGACGGCAGCGCCAAATCGATCTGCTAGAATAAATCGTAATCCACGTATAATCAGCGCCGGTGACTAACTTTTGTTTTTTGCCGAGAGGGTATAGGCTACGTGCGATAGAGGAGGATTCAATGAGGCTAGCCGGCGGAAGCTCGTGGCAAAAAAGGTCGCGAAGACGATGAGGCGCGGACGAGCCTCTTTTCGAGATCCTCAGACATTTAGTTACGGGTACGAACGAGAGAAGGAAGTTAGAAAAAGAAGAAAGAGGATAGGAGAAAAAGAGGATGGGGCTATGTCGAGGATGTGGATACGGTCTACGTAGGAGCCATGGGAAGCCACTCGGGTTGACGGAGCGGACAGAGATGCAGCACCTGGAGGGAAATAAAGCAGATATGAGGAGAAATAAAGCCGGTTTGGCAGAGTCTGTATGAAAGAAGGATGCGAGAGTGATGAAAGAGTGTCCGAGAGGGAGCGAGTACGGCTCGACACGGACGCGCTTCAGTGGGGCCGAGTGATGAAAAAGCAAGAGCGGAAGTCGGCCGTTAGACGAGTCATTTGAGATTAAAAACAGCCTTTTTGACGCAGTGGAATTGCTTTTAGAGTTGGGCTGATGAGAGCGAATTTGGGTGGGATCGCCGGGCGGGCAGCGGGCTCGAACGTGCGCCCTCGACGCGCAGCTGGCGGCGATAAGGCGCCGATAAGGCTGCGGAGGGCGAGAAGCGCGGGGAACAGGAGCTGGCGAGGAGCTGGCGAACAGCGGTCGGGCAGAAGAAGACTGTTTGCATTTAAACTCATGTCAGAACAAACGACGGTTGGAGACCGCGGGTTTGGCCGTCGCCCAGATAGGGCAGCTCGGGTGGAGACCGCGTGGCATTGATCTGAGTGATCTGCAGCCTGCACCGACGCAGCGCGGGCTTCCGCAGCGAGCGTCCGAGAGGGCCGCTTGGATGCGACCCGGTTCCTGCTCTTCTGCGCCGGCGCAACGCCCCAGCAGCCCGCGAAGCAGCCGCAAGTCGCCTCTATGTTACAGGCCGGCTCAGCTGTGCCTCGTCACCGAGTCACCGCCTTGTTGCCGCAATGGCGTGGAGGCATGGGCGGTCCCCGCTGATCCTCAGAGAGAACGTCATCTGGTGAACCGCACCAAGCCCGTCGCTGGCCAGACAAAGGCGCTCTTGTCAGCGTCGGTAACCGCGACAGCGCTCTGCTCTCGAGAACACCTCTGCGGCCGTCGGTGCTGGTCCGCACTCTGCAACCTCCCCGCTAGTAGCGCATTCCCGAGTGCCTGCAGTGCGCACTCGTAGCTCGGATTCCCGTACGAACCAACCGTTTTACTGCTGAGCGTCGACGCTTATTGCACATGGCCTTCGTGGCTGCGCGTGTCCAGTCTGGACTTTGTCCCCAGTGGCCGCCGCCTGGCAGCCCGTGCTCTTCCTCGCTCTTTGCCCGTCCTAATCGGCTCTCTTCGCTCTGCCTTGTCGCGGCGCACGATCGTCTACTTGCGCCCGCGGTCAGACGTCGACATTCACTGCTTGCATATGCTAATCTACCATGCATTGTCAATCGTACTTTGCTAGATTAATCCGCTTTTGGATAACATAACATCCCTGTCGCTCTCATTACATTTCTCTCTGTCTGTTTACTTGTTTGTTTATGTTCATGTCTGCCGGGATCGTCTTTGTTAAATAGCCCTTCTCTAACTTGTCTCGAAGTGCTCGCTCAACTCTCCTCCCAGAACACCGGCCCGCTATGGGCATCTCCAGCATACTCTGCGTCGGCGATATTTCCGATACTCCCGGAAACACCCCATCGAGCGCAAAAACGGCAAAAAACCCTTTCAATGTTTTGCGATCTTTTTTTTTTTATTTCATAAACAATTGTGTCCAGATTTCCGGTTTGGTCATGTTCTGCTTGGCTGCAAGTAAATCCCATCCCAAGCCTGTTTGTAATTCCGTAAACACAGCACAGCATACATATACCAATCTCCCTCCATCGCTCGCTTCCTCTACTTTTCTAATTACCCAGCTTCTCCCACTACTTCCTATCCCACCGCCGCGAGCCTTCCAGCGCTGATTCGCCGGCGTCGGACGCGGCCGCGCCGACCCCGCATAACCGCACAGCCCTCGCGCACTTGTGCCGGTCCCGGGCGTCTTCAGCCCGTGGCCGCCGTCTCCCAATCATTTTTTGCCTCTCGCTACCGCTCGCTCTTCTCTTCCTCTTTTGCCCCCCCCCCAGTTCTCCTCCAAGTGCCACAATTGCCCTCCTCTTCCTCACAATGTCTCCTTCTTTTGATAAAATCGATACTCTCTCCATCAACACCATCCGTCTTCTTGCGGTAGGCTTTCTCCCGTGTGCTCCTCTG
This sequence comes from Myxozyma sirexii, assembly GCA_030568315.1. NCBI lineage: Eukaryota > Fungi > Ascomycota > Lipomycetes > Lipomycetales > Lipomycetaceae > Myxozyma > Myxozyma sirexii. The sequence goes on from JAJLTT010000025.1 coordinate 90,972, forward strand.
CGGCGCGGGCATTGATATCAAGATCCAACCATGCCATGCCATCCGGCTCGCCCGGCTGCCTCGCCATTGCCGCCCGCAAACCTCTTCATCCGACGCTTTTTACTGATCAATTGCTTTTGTTTAGGTTGATGCTACCATCAAGGCTAACTCCGGTCACCCGGGTGGTACGTCTACCCCCCCAAATGCTTGCTATTTCATTTAACCGTAGCAAACACCCGCTATCTCGTTGCTACCGTGCCTATTCTTTGAACATGCATCTAACTTGTGATTTTTGTTCGTTATAGCCCCCATGGGTTGCGCCCCTATCGCACATGTCCTGTTCAACAAGTTCATGAGCTTTAATCCCAAGAACCCCAGCTACTTCAACAGAGATCGTTTTGTTCTCTCGTAAGTTCCTCCTTATCATCTTGTTTTTTTGCTTTCACTATGCGACAGATGCTAATAATTCTGCAATAGCAATGGACATGGCTGCATGCTTTTGTACGCCCTCCTCCACCTCTATGGTTATGACCTGTCCATGGACGATCTCAAGAGCTTCAGACAGCTTGGCTCCAAGACTCCTGGCCACCCCGAGGCCGCTGATACTCCCGGTGTCGAAGGTATGTTGATAACTCTTGCCACCCCACCGAATTGCATTTCAAGTTTCAGACACTAAACAAAGTCTATTACTTATAGTCACCACTGGTCCTCTTGGACAAGGTGTTTCCAACGCCGTCGGTCTCGCCATGGCCGAGGCCCACTTCGCTGCCCGGTTTAACAAGCCCGGCTTCGAGCTCTTCAACAACTACACCTACTCGATCATGGGTGACGGTTGCGTTATGGAGGGTGTTTCATCCGAGGCCTGCTCTGCCGCCGGACACTTGCAGCTCGGCAAACTCATCGTTTTCTACGATGACAACCATATCTCCATCGATGGTGACACCGCTCAGGCTCTCACCGAGGACGTTCTCAAGAAGTACGAGGCCTATGGATGGCAGACTCTCTGGGTCAAGGATGGTGACAATGACCTTGCCGGAATTGCTGCTGCCATCGAAGAGGCCAAGGCTTGCACCAACAAGCCTACCATCATCAAGGTCACCACCACCATTGGTTTTGGATCTAAGCTCCAGGGAACTCACGGTGTCCACGGTAACCCCTTGAAGAAGGACGATGCTGCTCACGTCAAGGAGCTCTTTGGCTTCAACCCTGAAGAGTCGTTCGTTGTTCCCCAAGAGGTCTACGACCGCTGCCATGCCACTGCCGCCGCCGGTGCCGCCGACGAAGAGGCCTGGAACCAGCTTTTCGAGAAGTACTGCGTCGAGTACCCCGAACTCGGAGCCGATCTCAAGAACCGGATCGAGGGCAAGCTTCCCGAGGGATGGGAGAAGTCGCTTCCCGTGTACACCCCTGCCGACCCCGCTATTGCTTCGCGTAAGTTGTCGGAGACTGTGCTCAACTCGGTTTGCGATGTTGTTCCGCAACTTATTGGTGGATCTGCCGATTTGACTGGCTCCAACTACACTCGCTGGAAGAGCGCGGTTGATTTCCAGCCTCCCACTACTGGATTTGGTGACTATGCTGGCCGATATATTCGTTATGGTGTCCGCGAGCACGGTATGGGTGCGATGATGAACGGTCTTGCTGCTTACGGAGGATTGATTCCCTTCGGAGGCACTTTCTTGAACTTTGTTTCGTACGCTGCCGGTGCCGTCAGACTGTCTGCTTTATCTGAGATTCCTGTGATCTGGGTTGCCACTCACGACTCCATTGGTCTCGGTGAGGACGGTCCCACTCACCAGCCTATTGAGACTCTTGCTCACTTCCGTGCCATGCCCAACATGATGGTGTGGCGTCCTGCTGACGGTAACGAGTGCTCTGCTGCGTACTACGTCGCGATGACCTCGACCCACACTCCTTCGATCCTGGCCCTGTCTCGCCAGAACCTTCCCCAGCTCGAAGGCTCGACACTCGAGAAGGCTTCCAAGGGAGGATATGTTCTCAAGGAGGTTGCCGACGCTGATCTTACTATTGTCTCGACCGGATCCGAGGTCGGATTGTCGCTTGATGCCACTAAGATTCTCGAGGCGAAGGGATACAAGACCCGTCTTGTTTCGCTTCCGGACTGGTTCACCTTCGACAAGCAGTCGATGGAGTACAAGCTGTCAGTCTTCCCTGACGGACACCCTATTTTGTCGGTCGAAGTCATGACCACTCTTGGCTGGCAAAAGTACTCGCACCAGCAGTTTGGTATCAACACTTTTGGTGCGTCGGGACCATACTTGCAGGTGTATGCCAAGTTTGGCTTTACCCCTGAGGGAATTGCTGAGCGTGGTGAGAAGACGATTAACGCGTACAAGGGCACTTCACCTCGTTCGCCTTTGCATCTTGCTTTCTAAACGGATTGTCGCTGTGCGATAGCTCGGATAAGGAAAAGATGGGATAGTGAAAGATTGAGTCGAGTATGCGATTAGAAAAAAGACACATAGCGGCGAAGCGTAGTTTAAACGGATATAGTTTCTTGTTTTGTTGATTGCTGTATTTTCGAAAATAATATTATATAAGATAATGAAAGTTAGTGCGTTTTGAAAGCGAATCCAATAGAACTGACAGTGTTACTATCCGCGTTGTCAAAGAGGATTAGTGGGGTGTTTTGTACTGTGCGGATGCATTACGCCGAGATGAGCTAACCAGCGGGATACTCTACTATTTCGGCCCGGTCTGGGGATCCACTACCGAGCCGTGCCGAACAATCGCAGACTCACGGGCCAGGATGCGACAGCTGAGCATGCAGCAGCTGTTAATTACTGCGAATAGTGCGCAGCGACACCGGTTTTTCTTAAACTAGAATGCATATATTCGTAAACCCGAGGCGTATAGCTGCAATATGGCGGCTAAATACAGGGCGGGCAGGAAGTGATTAAAGTTCGTCGGCTCGTCCCAATGCGGCGTCCCCTTACCCGGCGGATGAACTCGGAAAGAGCTCCGAAAAGGACAATGGAACAAGTCCGGAGAAGTGGAAGGTATCAGACGATTAGTTTGTATACGTTTGTACGGAAGAAAAAATAGACAAGAAGGAGACTTTTGTGCTTTGAACTGCGTCTTGAATATTTTTGAAGCAGCGAATTAGGAGAAAGAATCGGCTGAAACCCCGGATTTTCACAGGTGATTTTAATTAAAAGAATACGTCGGGTTCCGGGTCGCTATCATCGCTGGCAGATCATTTGAGACGGAATTATCGAATACTGGAGAGAGAATTAGTGTGTATTTGTATAAATAACAGCATTCGACCGAGTGGATTTGTTACCGTAAAGAAAAGCCGACGCTTTTCCGTTGTGGAGAGGTTTTTTTTTCTCTTTTCGGGCAGTTGCCGATTGAATCCTCGAGATAAACACTTCGGCTCAGCATCCTCCGCCTCGTCGCCTTTTCTCGCTCTCTCACTTCTTCTTCTCACCGCTCGTCGATTTCCTCATGAACTTCGACGGATACGACAGTTTGCTCGAGAAAGACAAAGACAGCGGCGAGAACGGATTCTTTGCTAATACTTCCTTGATTCCCCGCGACGACCAGAGACCTTCCGTCCCGTCTCTGTCGCTTTCCCCGCACTCCGCCACTGCTGCGCACACGTTTTCCTCCTCTTCATCGTCGTCGTCTTCGTACTCGGCGTCACCGTCTTTTCCGCCTTCCATGTCCACCGACTGCGAGTCTTCTTACACACCTTCGATGCCGTCGACGCCGTATCTATATCCGTCGTCATCATCCTTCGCCTCGACCCCCACCTCGTCCGCCGCAACGCCTCCGACTCATCACACCTCATACCCCTACGCCTTCACTGTACCGATGAAGCCCTTTCTCCAGCGACATCCCAGTAGACAGTACTACGACTCCGACGAGGAAATGGACTTCTCGTCAGCGTCATCACTGCGAACGCCCTTACCGTCTCCGTCACAATCGCCCGCCCCGCAGAAACCGCTGCCGAGCCTCCTCCTCCGACAGCAAAACCTGCTCTCGGACGAAGAACATATACGGCGGCAGCTCGAATTCGAAAACATGCGAAGCCATATCTCGGGATCCTCGGCACTCTCGTTTTCGGCGTCACGGCAACAGCCGGCGCCGTCACCTTCCGGCGATATGTCTATGAAGGATGTATATGACTACAACCAGGCTTCTTCATATTCCGAGAACGGGTTTGGACAGCAGAGCGAGGTTATGAATATAGATATTCTGAGCGAGGCGGCTAAGCGGGCGGAGATGGAGATTTTGGCATCGGATATCGGCGAAATGCAGTTTTAGCAATAGAGATCATCGCGGTAGTAGAGTAGCTGGGGTGAGGTTTTGATTTTGTTTATGACGAAAGTGTTTTGTGTCATGGCATTGGTTTGTGTATGAAGAAAGTTTCGGCTGAGGATTCATTTGATTTGGTTTGTATTATATTTTTGTTTAGGATTTTGGAATCGAATATTTGGACTGGGCCGGTTGTACGTTTGATTCTTTTTTTGGTTTTTATCTTTTTTTGATTTTCATTGAACTGTTTAGTGGTTTAAGTCTCGTTGTTTGTTTGGTTAGAATGCTTTTACTGTCATTGTATTATATTGTTTTCGCTTTATTACAGGATCTCCCATTATCAGGAAATAGGAAATAAGGAAATCAAGGTTGGTCACATTAAATGAGCTGATCTGAGCCGAGTGAATTGAGCCGAGTTGGATGGCGTATAGTCTCTCTAGTCAACAGACAAGGCCGGCGACATTCACAAGACTCCTGCCCACCGCACACGTCGCCCACATCGAGGACCTGGTGGCAGGTATCGCAAGCATCTCGGAGTAAATATCCAGCACTAGAAGACCGCTAGCGCCCGCCGTGAAAGATGATCGACGTCAAAGAGACGAGCTTTTAATTGCAAGGTCTTTTGTATTGTCTTCTTTCGTCTTGTTACGCGATTAAACAGGCGGTTATATGAACAGTAATACAGCGTAATTGGAGTCGGACGAACAGAAATCACAGTGCTTGGGCTGCGAAGGCTGTGCGCAGATTCCAAGTCAGGTGTAAGCGAGGCCGGCGATCAACACGGTTGACGTCATGAAGGCACATGACATCACGTACTGTTTTACTGGGCACGTTAGTACGCATATGAGCGCAGCAGTTGCTCCGTGTGTATTGCCCCTTTATACTACAAGGCAGACTCCAGCTGAGAAGCACACGGAACAGCGCGAACATAAAAAGCACCGGGCGCCCGCTGCTGCTTTGTCTGCCTCGTACCTCCATCACCCACCGCTCGCTCCCTTCCCCTTCGTATCTGCGACTTATTCTCCTCTGAAATGGCTTTCACTGCTTCTGACATTATCAAGATCATCTTTGGTACGTCTATCTCTTTCCGTTGATGCCGGTGCTTCAGTTTCCTGTCCCGGCCGGCCATCACAAACACGCACCCACCTCTCGCCCGTGCTTCATCATGCTAATATCGTCTTCAAGCCTTCATCCTCCCTCCTCTCGGAGTATTCCTTGAGACCGGATGCGGCAGCGATCTTCTGATCAACGTCGTCTTGACCTGTCTCGGCTGGTTCCCTGGTATCCTCCATGCGCTCTACGTCGTACGTTCCCGGCCCCGGTCATTGTCTTCTAAAACGGAGTGATGCTAATTGGTTTATCTTTCAGATTCTCAAAAACTAAGGAATAGATATGGAAAGATAAGAGAATGATTACAAGTTCTCTATTTTCCTCATGTGTATTTCCTGCGTTTTTATATATGTATTCTTAGTTTGATTCATAATCACTCGTCAATCCATTTGACCGGCCGACCGACATCTTTCCTCGACTAGCAACCATTTTCTGTATAGAGTTGATGGTGCAGAAGAATAGATTAATCAAAAAGTCAAATTCACAAGCGATGATTCTTTATTTTCATGTTGGGTCTGGGAATGTTTTGTGTACGTTTTTTTGTTTGGTTATTGGTATAGTCTTGTCAGTTCTGATTAAGATTTAAATCATTCAATTAATTTTCCTTCATTATTCATAAAAATTGAGTGAAGAAATATTCATGTTTCTTTGCGGAAAGTAGTAGCTAACTAAAAGTACATGCGCGTCACTATAAATATCTCTAATCAATAGAATCAGAAAAGGAACCAAGACAGATATTTAAAACGGAACAAAAAAGTATTAATAAACGAGGGCAATGCTATGCACATATCATCCAAGCGACTCCGACCAGGCCAAAAATTCAAATATAAACTCAACGAACAGGAACACAAACCACAAACCAGAATAATCAAAAATTTACATCATTCCGCTCTCGCGCAAATTCTCCTGGATGATAATATCATTCACGGCCGCCATCACGAATCTGATTTGCATTGTATCAGTAGCGCAAGTGAAATGCGTATAGATTTGTTTAGTTTCGGATCTATTTAGCGAGACGAAAGTTTGCAGGATATGGTCGCTTGTTTCTTCGTAGCTAGAGTCATCGCCTTTAGCAGTTCATATTGTTAGCTTAGTTTGATGATAGGATGAGAAATGACTAGTACCTGTGAAATCTGGGAGATAGAGGTGTAAAGGCGAGCGGGCGATTTTCTCTTTGAAGATGTCGGTCTTATTCAGGAATAAGATAATCGAGGTGCGCACAAACCAGCGAGAATTACAGATTGATTCAAACAATATCAACGCTTCAGTCATTCGATTAACCGATTCATCTTCGAACAGCATTTGATCGTATTCCGAAATCGCCGCCAGAAATAGAATAGTAGTCACGTTTTCAAAGCAATGGATCCATTTCTTACGTTCTGAGCGTTGTCCGCCAACGTCAAACATCCGATAAGTAAGATCTCCCATTGTGAAGATCGTCTCGGTGATTCCGGTGGTTTTGACCCGCGACCTTAGCACATCCTGATCGCTGGGAACGTACATTGGATTCGCGATCCTATCTATCGAATCGAAATAATACTTTGCGGAATCATTAAGCTGATATTCTCTCGCCCGCCTAAACGTAAGCTGTACTCCTTCATCTTTCCACAACGCCATAATCGCCTGCCCGACCTCCGTCGCTAGCGTTTCACCTTCAATTTGATTTGGCAGAGTATAAATGACCTGCACGAAAGCGGCATTCTGCAGATTATGCAGCGGCACTCGTAGCGTTTCCATGGCTTCGATGATGACTTTCATAGACTGCACCGTATTCGAAAATATAATCTCCCGAAACGAGAGCCGCTCGTCGCGAGAATACCCGCCTTCGTGAATTAATTTCATTTGTTTGATGATTGTGCTTTTTCCAGACTCGCCGGCGCCGAGGAGAAGCATTTTGATTTCACTGCGGCGGTCTTGTCGCTCTTTGTTGAGTTGGACTTCGATCGCGTCGTTACGGGCCTTGCCCTCGTTCTCGGGAGCGCTCATGCCACAGCCCATGATGTCGTCGCGTTATGTAAGAAACCAGACGGAAGGACAAGATGAGGGCGGGGGAGGGGGGGAGAGAACGGAGATTATGCGGTGAACAGATGCAGTATGAGAATGGCAGCAAGCAAAGCGACACGCACGAAATACAAGCGTTCAGCTAGTCAACGATAGCAAACACAGCAACAATTCCTCACCACGAATCTCCACAAAAAGGAAAAGAAAAGAAAGCAAAGAACGACGAGAGCGGGTGCGAGGACGAGAAAAGGAGCGTTGGTTTTGAGGCTGGCGTTGCATCCAGAGTTGCCGCGTTGAGAACATGATTTGTTCCCGCCTCGCTGCGCCGGCAGCCCCTTGGATTTTCTGCAAGTTATACTGCCTCAATCGCGGCGCATCTTACGCGGATTTCCAGCGTTTTCCGTTGTGTATTGGTTTACTGTGTGATTTGGTTTACGCTCTGAACAATCGCGACAAGCCAGTGTTTTGCGGGGAACAGGGACCCTGCGCTCGGCAACCATCGTCCTTCGCAAGCTGGCTCCCAGTCCCCCTCAGCCTCATCTTTAATCTCTCGTTCTTAATTTCTACTTGTCCGAGCGAGAACAACAATACTATATCCACAATTGCCAAACTGGTCAGTTGATTATCGAAGAATGTATTGACGAACAGGTAACTGAACTCCTCGCTAATTAAACTTAGAATGTAATAACTCTACAACCGTAAACCGTGCGGCTAGCTAATTTATTGACCCTCAATCAAGTATCACCGCCAGTTTTCCATTATACCTACCATAGCCATGATAAGCACGTAATATTCGTTTTATAATACAATCCACCAAACCAGAAAATATACAGTGATGAACGCGCATTATGAAATATCAAGCTTTGTTCTTCGTTGAACTGCACGTGATTTATTTCCGCGATTTTACCCCAAAATGTGTTTTCAAAGTCTGTTGTGGTTGTTATTAAACCCTTCTTTCAATGTCGCGTCATGTTTTTATCATTCGATATACATCTCGTTTTTTACATTGGAATTAGCGTAGTTTGTCCATATATACTACTGCTTCGGATTTCCTTTGGAAACTATATATGTTTCTCGAGAATCCGCATTTATCTGTTTATCCGATATACTTTCTTCCCATGTTTTCCACTACAACTAACGTACTCACTCACTTTCCTCTCTCATATTAAGAGCCCAAACACCGCTTATAAACTAGTCTATTATTATCAAACTACATAGAAATTCTGCAATTTATATCGACTGTATCCCAAAACACATGCAGCCCCAAACCCGTCCGTCCAGAAACACTCTCTATCCTCTTCGCAGAAAAAAAGAAAGAAATCAAATCAAAAGCACTCAAATAAATAGTATTCTCCCCATTTAATGAGAATTATTAGTCGAAAGAGATTCCTTACGCTCGATAACAGTCTCGGAATCAACTTGCTTCTTCGCAGTCCGACGACCAAGGTAGAACGTACACGCGGCCAGCAAGATCGCGCCAATCACTGTTCCGACTGCAATCCCGGCCTTTGCGCCGCCGGAAAGTGCGTCCTTAACAGTCGTACCTCCAGTGGTCAAAGTTTCGTCCGACGAAGAGAATTTGACGCCGGAAATAGCTTCGGATTCAACGGATTCGTCGTCGTCGAATGCGTCGGCTTCGTAGCCAGTACGCAGGACACCGCTCGCCCACTTCGGCATAGCGCAAGCAGTCAAGTTAAGATGCTCGATATAATCCGTCTCCGAAGTGCATGTGTCGGCCATACGTCGCTGAGGAAGCTTGTCTTCCGGATTCGACAACTTGCGCAGGAAAAAGGTCGTGTAGGAATCTAATGCTTCCGGGTACACAATCTGGATCAAGTCGCGGATAAGCATATCGGGACGAGCAAGCGACCGGTCGTAAAAGTTATGGCGACGAGCGCGGTTGGTCTGTTTGTCGCCAATGTAAATGTTATCGTTCTGGGCAGCAAACACATTCTCCGAAAGACCAGTGATCTCAAAGTAATTCGTCAAATTCGGGGTTCCGAGATCAAGTTCCTGATAATACTGAGTGGTATCAAGCATGGCCCATGACTGCTCAGCAAACGCAGTCGACTCGTCACTTGCCGATACCTGGAAAACGTTCTCGCCTTCGTTGATAGCCTGGCCATCAGAGGAAACGTTCACAAGCTGAACACCGGCATCCGAGGCAAGAGTCTGGAACCACACCGTCTGCGAGACATCAAATGCATTGCTCGACTGGTTGTAGTTGAACAGCGACAGGAAGCGGCCGGTAGGATACGCGTTCTGCGCAATGTAGTTGTACACGTTGTACGCCGCACACTTGTAGTTCTCGGCAATCGCATCAAAAATCTCTTGTCCGCGGGCCTCGAGACCAAAGAACATAGAGAGGAATTTAATGTACGAGAGCTGCTGCAAAGGAGGAAGCGCGCCGTCCTGGCGAATGAAGACTTGGTCCGGCTGAGATCGTCCGCCGGTCATTTCCATTCCTCCATAGAAAGTAACGTCAACATCAGCGCGAGGGTTGGCGTCGGCGTGTTCGGCGTCGTAAGTGACGTTGTCCTTGAGGTTTCCACGAACGCAAGACGACGTGACGGTGTCATACTCGCCGACCTGGGAAATGGCCGACGACATACCAAGCATCTGTGGCAATAGTCAGTGATGCGAAATATAAAGCACACTTGCAAATCACACGACCCACCTCTATCAAATGCTGAGTGAACGAGTCCATCGCAGCAACGTTGGTCACGGGAATATGCACAGGCAAAGCCCTATCGCCAATAACCTCAACCGGAGGCGCATCCTTAGTGCAGTACAACACCACCATGCGTCGCTGACGGTTACGGATAGACACATAAGTATTGTTGTACGTGGGGAAAAAAGGAAGATCGCCGCCCGACTGCTGGAACTTGACGTCAAAATAATCAACCTGCGAGTCGTACGTATCGTCGTAGCAGCCATCAAGAAGCGCGAGAGCGCCAGCGGCCGCAGTCAGCGAGACGATCAGGTATTTCAACAAAGGAGCCATTCTAGTAGGAGTATATGAGAAAAGCTCTGGATGGGGAACAGAACGAGAACAGAGGACAGAACAGACAGGATATATATTAGAGGACAGTGAAGCCGGCCAAGACGATAGCCCGATCAAGAAACGGTACTTACAAAAATCCAGCATTAGTCTGGACTATTGCGTGAGATCAAATAAGACAATAGTGAGAAAACGCGCAGAGCTGTAGACCAAGACGCCAAGATGATGACAGAGTATGATAGTGATTGCTTTGAATACTAGAGCAAACGACCGGGGAAAGTGAAAGCCGACAGGTCTAGATCTGATAAAAGCTAGCCATTGCCAAGCTGGTGTGGAGGCGGCCTGCGGAAGAGGAGTTACTGCCGAAGTGAGTGTGGATTTATGAGCACTCGCCCTCAAACATGCCGCAGATGGTGTAGCATGCAACTGATCAAGGTCGCGTTCATAGGATAACGCGCCATCGCACATCTATTCAACCACCATGCCCTTCCAGCGACCAACCGTCCCCGCACCAAACATCCCGTCGCTATTCCGCTCTCCAGTCCTTCCCAGGAACAACCCTATATCTTGGCGCTGAGCGCCCGCAGCGGCCTCCGGTCTCGTTCTCCTCCGTTAACCCTAGCCCGCTCTCGGTTTCTCGGCGTGGTGAATGCTATAGCGATGTGTGAGCAAAACCCTCGGTAGAGTCGGTTGCCAAGAGCTCAGCCGCATGCTTCGCTTGCCATTCTATCGTGCTGCAAGACGCGCGGCTGGAGACGGCCCTGGGCAATTGACGCTGCTTCATCAATATACAATGACTGTTGGCAGAATATGACAAAAGTTTACCAAGCACTCAATCTCGCGATTGTCTAGCCAGTCGGTTGGCCGATAATACCCGCAAAAAAGAGCCCAATCGCCAAGTCCTGTCTTCTTCCTCTCGGCATTGCATCTGGACTCGCGACCGCACCGCCGACGTCTCTTCCTTTCCGCAGGTAGCCCTACCAATATCTCATCTTCCTGAACTTTATCCTTCGATAAGAGCAATACTCTAGCTTGATGATCTTTGACCCGGGTGCTTTAGACTTGAGCTATCCTTATTTCCAGCCATCCTCTTTGGAAATTTGCCGAGTAATCTTACAGGCATATACTGTCCCCGTAGCTGTCCCATATCCCCTCATGACTTATCATTCTTCCAGTAGTCTCGATTTTTGGGGTGAGGCTATGCTCAATCTATCTCACACCGGCGTCGGCCGACTGACTGCGTGCTTCCATATCCCTATTTCATGATAAGACGTCGCGATAGCAAAAGGATGCAAACACTGTATTCGATCTGCAATCAAACCCAGATAATTGCTGCATCCTACTTGGCGAAATCAGTCTATTGACGTCATTATACATAGACAAGTGTCTTATGGCCAGCTACCTTGGCTGGCCATCTGAGCAATCCTCTGACCTAGCCTTTCGCAAGTCCCCTAGATCAAACACGATACGTGCTGATTATAGCCATTATTCTTGACGCATACGTAGGTTTCTTTTGGTCGGAAAAGTTGCGACAAGTTAAACTAGGCGCAATATATGATTCCGATTGGTAGCGATATATCCAATGTAGCAGCATCTTTAGAATGACTGAACTTCACACGTTTTAGATGCTAGCAAGTTGTTTGCTGAAGTAAAATAGTTCCTTGCTCATAGATTGACAAATGATAATAATCCATTGGAAACGGAACATATTCCGTCAGATGCTGCGTAATTCCTATTTACTGTCTGCGTGGGCCAGCGCTATCAGCAAACTTGACTTCAAAAGTATTTTTCATTTGCTGACATTCAATAGGAGCCGTTGAAGGTTGTCCTCAAAATTATAGAAGGCAGTCAGGAACACAACTCATAATTTGATTAATTTTCGACCATTGTATATTCGAGCTCCAATATTTTCGAAATATACAAGATAAAGCAAACTGATCACCAACAAGATGTCTGGTCTGGTCACAGAATTGATAATCAATCTGCACGAAGTCAGGCAGCCCAGTTCGTCAAACAGCATGTTCGTATCAGCTAACTTCTTCCAGCGTAAGCTCCAAGAATCTTGGTGCTTAATTTATCACCAATCCCACCGCCTAACATCTTGTGTCCGGCTCCTAACAACCTCGATCGCCCCACTTGGCTGTGCGTCTAGATTTCCATTAAATTGTTGGAGAGACATATAGTGTTCCAAAGAAAGGGATCCAGACTTATAACGTCGAGGCTGTGATGGGTTCGGACGTGGAGTCTTAGACTATGCCCTTGGCCAATATTCACCTGAACAGCTCAGAGTTTGTCACATTTCCGCTACTTCCGCTGAGTCTTTTTTTATGCGGCCGTAAGACTAGCCCTTTGTAAACAAGTTTCTTCATTCACTTAATGCTCCATTTCATTGAGATACAGCGGTTACTGCCATCTCGGTGAGAGTTCATACGCGAACGCAGTATAGCTTTCAATGTGCTCTTCACTCATTTGCTATATAAGATATTTGGTATCATACTATTCAAAAAATAGTAGCGTCGGCATCGTTCGATCACATTGGATTCTAGATGCAGCTTAACAAGACGGTACAGAAATCGAGTTCACTCGTCTCCCATTCATTATTGGTATTGCATGGGGTTCTTCTCTATTTCTGTATGCAATGATCTGCTAAATCATGTATCAAAGAAAATCTAAACTGATTAGACGATTATATGAAGTATAGATAAATAACTGCCAATTGTCGACAGTAGAGCAAGAAGGCGCCTTAATCCTGGTACAGAAAACTTCACACGAGAACTATATATATTATCGTCCACCTCGTCATCGCCAGACCAAAGCATTTTTTATTCAGCTGGCAGAACGTATATCGAAGTTCAATCATGTTTAATCTGAATAAAGCGGATGAATCTTCGCGTATTCGTCAGAAACGGAAACGCTATCCATTCTATTCCGACGATTTATAGCGTGGTCTTGAAGCTTTCATACTCTTATAGCGTTCGCGATCACTGGAAATCACTTTGGTCGCAATTCTCTTATAGAGTATCAGCCTGGCATCTACACTCGAACCACACATGTCCAAGTGCTAGATATGGTAGACCGGCTGTTACGTTACCGCGAGCAGGCTTCGGCGAGTTCTTCGGCGTAAGAATGATTTAAACAATAATACAGAGAAAAACGCTCAGATTGACATGGACAATTCTGTTGCAGTAGGGCAAGCCGATAAGTGCTCTGAAGTAGCGAGTGTGGTAGACGGCTGAATAGTTAATTAAGCATCGCCGTAGGGAAGAGTTAATACAGGCAGCTATGGACTACCGCACTACATTCGTTCAACCAATGCGCTCAAATAAGACAGATTCAAAAGAGTATTTATAAACAAAAGGAAGCAATGAGGCTATCGTATTTTGGAATTCTTTAAAAGGCAATAAAAGAGATTAAGCACGAAAGACTCGAGTCAAAGCCTGACTCAGGAGAAACGTCAGTCATTTGCAGACGAAACTTTTTTTCGTTAAGCCCACTAAAAATGATCTCCCCGCGCGCCCACGATTCTTCTCCAGCAACCATTTGCCTCATCAGTCCAGTATGTACTTTTCTAACCGTTAAATTACATTTTTGTGGACTGTTTATTGATTGGAAATAGTCGATAGAGACATATCACTTGAGGACAAAATCATTCCGTCGTCGTCACTTGCACAATTGATAACCATGAGTGCCATTTTAAAGCAGAAATTTGCTGAATGCAAGGCAGAGGGTACGAATAGATATTAGTTTGAACAGATAGTGGTAGTTGTATTCTGATCGACATATTCAGGACGTCCGGCGTTTGTTACATTCGTTACGGCCGGTTTTCCGAAGCCAGAGAATACTGTCGACATCATGCTCGGTATGCAAGCCGGAGGTGTTGACGTTATTGAGCTGGGAATGCCTTTCTCCGACCCAATTGGCGATGGTCCCACTATTCAGAAATCAAATACCGTACGTGGCTCACTGTATCTTAGTCGATGGTGGTGCATGCAAATCACTACCGTTGAACCACAACCATCCGACATGGCGCATACTAACGCTCATGCCAGATTGCTCTCGAGAACGGAGTTACTACTAAACAGACTATTAGCATGGTCCGTGAAGGCCGTGCTGCTGGAGTCACTATCCCAATTGTATTGATGGGATACTATAACCCCATCATGATCTACGGAGAGGAGCAATTCATCAAGGACGCCCGAGCCGCTGGTGCTTCCGGATTTATCATTGTCGACTTTCCACCCGAGGAGGCCATCAAATTCCGCCAGATATGCACCAAGGAGGGGTGAGTTTCCTTGTGAACAACAATTTTCTGTGCCACTCACTCTAACACTAAATTGTAGTATGAGTTATATCCCACTAGTCGCGCCATCGACTACCGACTCTCGTCTCGAGCTTCTATCCAAAATTGCCGACTCTTTCATCTACGTCGTCTCAAGAATGGGAACTACCGGCGCCTTGACTCAGATGAGCGAGGAGTTACCTGCACTTTGCGCTCGTGTTAGAAAGTACTCTGGCGATACTCCGCTGGCTGTTGGTTTCGGTATCTCAACGCCCGAACATTTCAAGGCTGTCGGTGCTATTGCCGATGGTGCTGTTATTGGCAGTAGGTTGGTGACTGTTATAAGTGGAGTCACCGATCCCAAAAACATTCTTGCTGAGACCAAGGCGTTCTGCTCATCTATCTCTGGCCGGATCGTAGAGACTCTCACTCACGAAGTTGGTCCCGTCGCTGATTCGGAGGAAGCAGTTTCTAACATTCTTGGCAAGAAAGAAGTTACTCCTACAGCTGTTGTCACCGACGCTGATCCGTCAGCCAAGCTTGCCGTTGACTTCTTGAATGGTATTGTAGCAAGGGAGGAGAAAGAACATACTTTCCCGGCCAGGTTTGGCGAATTTGGCGGGCAGTATGTTCCTGAGGCTCTGTTCGACTGTCTGGTCGAGCTGGAGAAGGTATTTGAGACTGCAGTCAACGATCCATCTTTCTGGGAAGAGTACAGGTCTTATTATTCGTACATTGGACGACCAGGCAAGATGCATCTTGCTCCCCGATTGACGGAGTATGCAGGCGGCGCCAACATCTGGCTCAAGCGAGAGGATCTTAACCATACTGGCTCACACAAGATCAACAATGCGCTCGGACAAGTTCTCCTTGCTCGTCGTCTTGGTAAGACTGAGATCATTGCCGAGACCGGTGCTGGACAGCATGGTGTTGCTACTGCTACTATTGCCGCGAAATTTGGCATGAAGTGCACAGTTTACATGGGTGCCGAAGATGTGCGACGACAGGCTCTTAATGTTTTCCGTATGAAACTTTTGGGTGCCTCAGTTGTCGCCGTTAATGCCGGTACCTGTACTCTTCGTGACGCCGTCAACGAGGCGCTGAGATCCTGGGTGACTAACTTGTCGACCACTCACTATGTCATTGGTTCTGCTATTGGTCCTCATCCGTTCCCTACTATTGTCCGTACTTTCCAGAGCATCATCGGTAATGAGACCAAGCAGCAGATGCAGGAGTATAAGGGTAAGCTGCCCGACGCCGTGGTCGCGTGTGTCGGAGGAGGCAGTAACAGCAGTGGCATGTTTTATCCTTTTATCGAAGACAAGTCCGTGAAGCTCCTTGGTGTCGAAGCCGGTGGAGACGGTGTCGACACCGACCGTCACAGTGCCACTATTTCCGCTGGTACCATCGGTGTTCTTCACGGCAACAAGACTTATGTGATCCAAGATGCGGACGGTCAGATTCGTGACACCTACTCAGTCTCAGCTGGTCTCGACTATCCTGGCGTCGGCCCTGAACTTTCAATGTGGAAGGATAGTGGCCGAGCTGATTTCATTGCTGCCACTGATGCCCAAGCACTTCAAGGCTTCAGACTTCTCTCGGAACTCGAGGGAATTATTCCCGCACTTGAGTCTTCACATGCTATTTACGGTGCGGTCGAGCTTGCGAAGACTATGTCTGCTGATAAGGATATCGTCATTTGCTTGTCTGGACGTGGTGATAAGGACGTCGAGAGCGTGGCTGAGAATTTGCCGCGTTTAGGTCCGATGATTGGATGGGATTTACGCTTTTAGATTGTTTGTCGTGTGTGCACATGTTGAGAAAAAGATGTAGGAAGGTTCAGCTTTCAGTCATGTTGTGTTTACTATAAATAAAATTAGGTTTTGTTGATACAATTCGAAATGAACTACAGAAATTCGCTTGCAGGTCTTTTCCAAGGCGGTGATAATATTACAAAATATGATTAGTACCTTAATGTTCCTGCTCCGTGGCCATTTTGCAGCGGTCGGCCTCGACTGTCAAGAACAGCAGCCTCAATCATACTGATAATTGCTCTCTTCGCAGCGTCAACTTCAAAGACTCGTCCACTGATATTACATACACGCTCAGGGCCCTCTTTTCCGTTAGTGATGAACTGTATCCGTGCGCCAGTTTCCTGCTCAATACGCTTTAGAGTCTCGCCTCCCCGACCGATGATTAAGCCTACAAATGGGGTCTTGACAACAACTGGGATCGAGGCCGTACCGCCTGGCGAAGGAGCGCGGTCAGGGCTCAGTTCGCGACATCGCTCGTCGGGCCGCAATCGGGGAGGTGTAGGCGATCTTCGACGGTCACGATCACGACCGCGGCGATCACGATCTCGGTCATGGTCACGATATCGGGTACGTGAATCACCTCGATAATCTGCGCCATCGTAAGAACCAGAACCTGCCGGAAGTAAATTAGCATTGAATAATGTAATGAGATCGCACGGTAATGCATACCTGACCGATCATCGCGAGTAAGCGCTTTCCCGTAATACTCTCCAATAGACAGACTATCCCTAGGATCAGCCTTATTTAACTGATTTAGGTCTAAATAGCCAGTGTTTGACGGTGGCGGGATATGTATTGAACTGTTGGTCGCAGAAGCGGCGGCTGCCAATGAAGCTAGTGCAGCAGCAGCATTTGGATTCGCACCTAAATTCGTTTGGTTTTGTAAAGGGTAGCCAGCGGCGGCAAGTTGGGCAAGTAATGGGTTATTGGCCAGATTAGCAGGTTGGGCTGGTGTAGCGTATTGCGGTAGTGCTGGGGATTGGATGTTGCCGCGGGGATCATATTGGGAGATGTTTGGGTAGCCTTGAGACATCACTTGGGCAGTTGCTTGTTGAGAGGGCTGTTGTTGCTGTTGCTGCGCTCTTTGAGCTAGACCTAGATGTTAGTTTCTGTCCACTAGCGAGGAATATGAATAAAACACATACTAAGAGCAGCTAAAAGAGAGGCAACTGCTGAGTTGTCTGCCATATCGGGCACGAGTTTTTTTTGCTTTGATAAAAAGGGTAAGACAGATCAGATGGTAAACACCTATTTGACCAAATTTCCCTCTAAGGACAGAGAAGATCGATAGCGGTTGTGATTTGGTAGGAGTCTTGAATGACAAGATAACAAGGAGATTTGTCTATGTAGATTTGGGCAATTTGCTTTGGAGTACAACGGAAGGCTTTCCGAGATCAGAAATTAAAGCCAAGATAATATAGCAGTGTGGCAATGTACTGAAAAATACGACTGTAGTTTGAGAAGTCGAAGACGCGCGTTAAGGATGAAGAGGTGAAGCCAGGAGGATTGACGTTGGGTGAGTATGAACGCTGAAGGCAAATTGGCAATTGCTCTTCGCCGCCATGCACGTGATTCGCCTTTGCCTAGCAGGCGTGAAAGCTCACGGCTTCTACAATAATATCAGGTGGTTCCTAATAAATACTGTAAGTTTTAGCTTAAAACATTCGTAGATTCTAAATTTGGCTCAAATGCTTTTAGAATTAGGTCCCTGTTGATGATGATAATGATGATGTTACAACGACACCGCTGTTTGTATTACATAACATAAGCCAAGAAGATTACTAATTGCAAAGAAAAAATTCATGACCAAGCTTGCGAAACTCCCAAAAGTATTCGTGTCATACAAATACACGACCTAAAGCTTGCGCATTTGAAAGCCTGGGCGGCATTCAGAATAGTCTTCATGCAAAGGAGGGACTAGAATATCTGTTCAAACAATTGCTATTACCTTTGGTAATTTATTGGGGGGAAATTTATAGAAAGTGAATGCGTCGATACTAGTCCTCAGATAGGAGTATTTTGGCAAGCGCTTGAGATTATAATTCCTAGAAAAGCGCGTTCATCGCGGTGGCACGGATAGAATAGACTGGGCCGACCATTGAGAGTTTTTTACTAAATCGCCAGACATCTGAGAATCAAAAATGCAATCGCGGAGTGTACGAAACGCGCTGCAAAGCTCCACATTATTATCGGTTCGACCATATCGCAGCCGGCTACCGACTCAAAAGCCATTGAATAGGCTGAATGATTACTTTTCCGGTCGCAAATTTTCGTCGTCTGCGTTATTGTATAAACAGGCCGACCGTCGGCATCGAAATAATGTCAAACTAGAAGCTTCGGAACTTGTCGGCCCACAGATGCCAGTCCTCGAAATTCTCTCCGACAAAAAGGAAGAGCTAACCCGGAAAAGTGCGGCCTCACCTGATGAAAGTGGCGAGGAAGTGGTGGTTATTGACGGCCTGAAATTCAAAAAACAGGATGCCGACGTGCTATTTGCGCCACAGGAAGCGACTACTCCAAATGCATTGTTGGCTCAACCTGAACTGAGAAAAGTCTTCTGGAACAAAAATGTACATATTACTGAGGATCTTAAGGATGAAGCTGATAAATTGCGCATTCGGGATATTTTCAAGCTTGTCGTGTCTGGTATGAATATTTTCGAGTCAATTTCATATAGTCTCTTACTGACATTCCGTTTAGAATCAGAGGAAGAGCAAAAAACTATCTTATCTGAATCTCCATATAGTCTTGAAGACCGAATATGGAACAATTTAGTTACATACGCGATCTCGGGTATCACGTTATCGCCGTCATTGCGCAACTCATCCACACCTTGGTCAAATAGGTACGAGATATTTTTGACCGCCTCGCAAGGCCAGTCTATGCAATATCTCGATGCGGTCGTTAGCAAGCTAGCTGTTGAGCTCGATGCTGACCTGCTGCGAGTCGATGATATCGATCTAGAATATATTGTGGGCGAGGATATTGAGAAATTAAGTATGTGGAATGATAGCTTGTATTTGGTGAGATACCTACTGACATCAAGTATTAGAGCATATGTCTTGGGCGATTGCTGAGACCGTATCATACAAGTTCCGTGATCTCGACTACTTGAAAGAACCATTAGGCAATTCTGATGCTTCGGTAACTTCAGACTACATGGACGATTCACACTCTTATAACGGCTCCGATCACCAATCTCACGATGAAAATTCACATAACGAAGACGGCGAAGATGAAAGAGTTCTTGAATACAGTTATATGTCGTCATTAGTCGAGTCGATTCTCACGTCAGCATACCAGAAGCGAATTATCGAATACAATCGACGGTCGCAAACTGCTACAGACAAACCTCTGATCATCCATCTCAAAGACTACACGACAATAGGAGATTCGGAACTTGGTGAAGGATTTTTGAGTGAACTTGAGAATCAAATAATGATGCGCCGTGCAGACGGTCAAAAGATTCTCTTGGTTGCAACTGCGCATGAACAGAAATCCACGTCCGAATCTCCGATTCATTTCACCATCTCAAGAAGGTCTGAAGATGGCGAATCAACCGAAGATCAAACAGCGTACGTCGCGCTTGGAAAGGAGAATTTTGTTTCAATTGCTTCGGGACCGAGGCTGATGAAGCAGGTTTTCCCATTGTCTAAGATTGCATATAACAGAGATGCGAAACTTGAGAATCTGAAGCAAATTCGCTATTTGAATGCGCGCTATCTTGATATGCATCTGCAACGACTTATAGACGTGCCATTAAGGAAAAGTGACTCGGATTACCCTTCAATATTGAGCATACCAGACGAGTTATTCTCTGAAGTTG
Organism: Myxozyma sirexii; assembly: GCA_030568315.1. Taxonomy (NCBI): domain Eukaryota; kingdom Fungi; phylum Ascomycota; class Lipomycetes; order Lipomycetales; family Lipomycetaceae; genus Myxozyma; species Myxozyma sirexii. The sequence continues at coordinate 111,263 of JAJLTT010000025.1, forward strand.
AGTCGCTGTCCGCAGGAATGAAGTACTTGTCATCAGGTCTTGCTTCTGCCATGCTCCTATTAAAGGTCGTCACAGTCCTCAAAGGCATAATGGTTAAAGAGAACCTACAAACTGTCGACATAGATCTTTTAGATCGAGCGATTGCATTTGTACGAAGCTCAAAGGAGTTGGATAGATCATTAACCACCAATTCTGAGCTTTTCAAACTTAGTCCTGAAGAGTCAGAAGGAAACTCTGATTTGTATTATAGCACGCATGACGATCTAGATGAGTTCCCTGCTGCTGATATTATCAAGAAGGTGGATAGCACGTCAGAGAACGCTCAAACCGATACATCGGAAGCGACGAGTCCGTCCGACTCACTAAGCAAGCACATTGAATCTCGCAAGCGCCATTTCTCCAACGTATCAGCCATCCAAGCTACACTGAATAAGCGAGAGAAGGCACTTTTCAGATTATTCGTTGAGCCACAGGATATTAAAGTTGATTTCGACTCAGTAATCACACCACCGCAGACTATTGACTCGCTTAATGATACAGTCACACTCGCTCTTGCGATGCCGCATGAGTTCAGCTATGGTGTACTTGCAAACCACCATACTTCGGGAGTGTTACTGTATGGACCTCCAGGAACAGGTAAAACGCTTCTGGTCAAGGCTCTTGCAAAGGCGGGACATACGAGTGTTCTCGAAGTCAGACCCGGTGACGTTTTAGATAAATACGTGGGTGAAGCTGAGAAGAATGTTCAAGCGATTTTCTCATTGGCGAAAAAGCTCAGTCCTTGTATTATCTTCTTGGACGAAGTGGACGCACTGCTTGCCAACAGATCGAATATGCATTCGAATTCAAGTCGGGCGAGAGATACGATTAATCAGTTCATGGCAGAGTGGGACGGCATTCGCAGCGAAAAAGTCTTACTGATTGGCGCTACCAATCGACCATTCGACTTAGATGATGCAATTTTGCGACGATTTCCTAGACGAATCCTTGTTGATTTGCCAACTGAAAAGAATCGTGAAGACATTTTCCGCGTTCATCTCAAAGATGAGAAGCTGGACCATGAATCAATTACTATTGAGCAACTTGCTAAAGAGACGAATTTCTTTTCTGGATCGGATATCAAAAACGTTTGCGTCTCGGCAGCTCTCCAAGCTGTGAAAGAACTCAAGCAAAAAGTTGATGACGGCGAGATTTCAATCGAGAGCGCGGCAACACATACACGAGTCCTTGCACGCCGACATTTCGATCACGCATTGAAGCAGACTGGATCATCGATTAGTGATGATATGAGCTCGATCAATATGATTCGCGACTGGGATAAAGAGTACGGCCAGAACGCGAAGAAGCAGCCGATTAAGGCATGGGGATTTTCGCAGGCGCCGCCTGTTCGTGATTTGTCTGTTCGAGCGCAGCCATGATGTTTTGTCTTATATATATAAGCGGTTATATATAAGCACCGTTTTTGCAAAAGGGCTCTTATGCTTCTATTGTTGTCCGTGTTGCCTGTTTAAAATACTTTAGTTACTATAGCTGTATATAGCCAACGATCTACAATGGTAGATGTATGTAAATAATAAAAAGATTAATCATTATAGCCGGTTTCATTTATATACAATTAATATCGTTTGTCTAGCTGATATATCAGCACCACAAGAGAAGATAGCCTGAAAACTTATTGCAAGCGTGCACAGATGTCTGCCATTATAAAAGTACAACCGCATTCAAAACGAAATTAGAACCTGCGAGCTTCAATCGTTTAGAAAACAACGTCCGTCTTTCCAACAGTAGTTTCCTTGTTGAGGTTTCCGATCTTGCGAGACTTCTTCGACAGGACGCTCTGCGCAATCTCAAGTAAAGCATAATCAGTGTGCTTACGACCGATGATAGTGACACCGAATGGCATTCCATCCTCGCGGAAGCCAGCCGGTACAGCGAGTGCCGCCATGTCCGAAAAGTTGACAAAGTTGGTGTATGTTCCCTGCTTCGCGTTCCGAGCCACAGGGTCAGCTTGGACTTCCTTGATCTTTGGCGATAAAGGGGCAGTAGGTACGAGGAATCCATCAAAGTCTGCAAACTTCGTCTCGATTTCGCGAACAAGGTCACGGCGAAGATGTTCCCAGTCGAACTGGTCGGCAGCAGAAAACTTGTTGGCGAGAGCGATGATTGATCGGACGGTGGGGTCCATGGCATCGGGGTCAGACTCGATGAGCTTACGGACGACAGTGTAACGTTCGGCAACCCAGGGACCTTCGTACAGGCACTTTCCAAGTCTGTACATGGGATCAAAGCTCATGGGAACAAGTTCGACGCCAGCAGAGCGATATTCCTCGAGAGCCTTCTCCCAAAGTGGAGCGTTTTGGACGTCGTCAAACCAAAGAGGAACATCAGGGATAGCGAGACGGGGTTTAGGACCGAAAGAAGCGGGCATGGGGTCGGGCAGGGCGCGTGAGTATGAGTCAACCGGATCATACTTGGAAGCAAGATCGAAAACCAGCTTCGCGTCGGGCAGGGTCTGAGCAAAAATGGAGACACAGTCAAGCTCACGACAAGCCGGAACGACACCTGTGGCAGAGAGGGCGCCGCGCGAGGGCTTTAATCCGATCAAATTATTGTGCATAGCTGGCACTCGTCCAGAACCGGCAGTATCGGTACCAAAGGAGAAGGCAGCAAGACCGCGGGCGACAACGTTAGACGAACCAGAAGAGGATCCTCCGGAACAATACTCGTCATTGAATGCAGACGGAACAGCACCGTACGGCGAGCGAGTTCCGACTAAGCCGGTGGCAAACTGGTCAAGGTTGGTCTTGCAAATGGGAATCGCGCCGGCAGCCTTGATTGTCTTGATGACGACGGCGTCTTCGGTGGGCTCGTATTTGAAAGCCGGACAGGCGACGGTGGTAGGCATACCAGCGACGTCGATGTTGTCCTTGGGAGCAAAAGGAACACCATAAAGAGGAAGTTCTTTGGCGTTGGGGATAGACTGAAGTTGCTCCCACTGAGCTTTGAGAACCTCCTCAGAGGCGATAGTGATAAAAGCGACATCGTCAGTCTTGAAAGTCTTGACTTGAGCAATAATACGAGCAAGACCCTCTTCGGGAGACGAGGCACGCTGAGCAGCAACCCACTCGGGGATAGACCAGCCAATGGTTTCGACAGACATTATGGTGTGTCTTTTGAGTATATGACAACCACTTGAGTAAGTATCAGGGGCGAATTGAAGATGCTGCAGAGGATGCGAGCTTTATAATATGATGGCGAGGTTGGGCAACTTATCCTCCCGGCGCCGCTCGTGCAATCAACGCGCGCCGCCGCCGCCCGCGCCCCAGAGGAAGCTTAGGCCCCAGAGAGAATTGAGTCCGGCGTGAACCCTGCGGTCATGTCGGCTTTTGAGGGTCCAGTTGGGAATAATTTGGCGGCGGAAGCAGACCAGAGGTGGAAATTGCCGGGCTTTGGCAGTGCTCTTGGCCCCAGGCTGCAGGTGCCTTTATCTGTTCTTTATCAGCAATCGTCGGCCACCGTCGGCTCCGCGTCACATGTAATCCAGATGGGGCTCGTACTACTGGTCAAGCTTAAGGGACTAGTACCGAAGATGTAAAATTGCCAGTACGCCTGCTCAGTATGACCTTCCCCCGCTCGGCGCCATTTGTCTAATTCAGGCTGTTCCTCGAGAAGCTTTTAGATTTCGACCCCTTGAATATACTTGATGGACGCCGCGCTGCTAGATTCTCAACAAACGCTGGCGTTCGAAGAGAATACATCCGGCAGCGGCCAGGCTGCTTCTTCGTCTGATCTACAGACGAGCGGACTGCTTCCGGATACAATTGGCTACCTTGCAAAGTTTCGCGTGTCTGAAATCGCCTCTACTAGTCGTGTATGGACCGATGCAGACATAATGGTGTTAATTGATTCATATACGAGGTGTAAGCAAGAGGCAGTGGCGGCGCGAAGAACTGCGGTTTTAGCGTGTACACCGTCCGACCATTTATATCCCCACCATGGACGAACCACTTCTGAAAAGAGCGAAACAACCGAGGAATTCTTTGACAGGGTTCATTCGGAGTTTGTGAAGTATGCAGTGAATCCTCACCGCACACCAAAGTCCTTGCATGAAAAATTTGGCTTTCTGACAATCACCTATCGTCGTATCAAAGACTTCCAAATGGGCCGGATTGAGAACGCACCCGAGGGTGTGAATTGGTGGGATATGCAAGTCAAAGAGCAACGGAAGTATCTAACTAAAAGCATGGTATGTGATTATTCCTATCTGATAAAATTTTCATTTTTTTCTTCTATCCCGGGCTAAAACCGTCGCTGTCCAGACTCCGATTTCGTTTGCGGTATATCAAGCGATTGAGCCAGTCGTGTCTCTGATCGATGCTCAGAAAAGCATTCTTTTGTCAACGTCTTCGTCTTCTACGTCTGGAAGTCCACGAATCCCTGCTACTCCCGCAGCAATTGACTTATCAGATCTACCATTGATGCGAAATTTTTCTACTAGTCAGCAGAAGTATCATAGTTCTAATGGGCATTCACATGTGCGAACTGCTTCAGTGCCTGTGGGATTGTCAAGCACTTCGCGATCTGTTTCTATGTCTCCGGCACTGACTGTTGCGAGTAATCAGAATTCTTTGCCGTTGTCGCCTTATCAGTCGTCCCCATATATGAAGCAGGGTCAATCTTCGCCTACTCAGCCTCAAAAGTTGAATCCTAGTGGCATGTTTTTGTCACCGCAGTATTCTCAGAGTACTCAACTTGCTAGAAGCCAGTCCTTTATTCAGCGGCCGAAACAGCAACTTCTGCATTCGCAGCAGATGATGTTTTCAGATAATACGCAGCACAAAATGATGCAAAATCAGCAACAGGAGATGTCTTTTCAGAATCAAGGACTCCAGAGTCCCTTAAAGCAGGAAGGGGATAGATTTGCCAATGGATTGGGAATCGAGGATCGGTCTTTAATGGATCCGATTAGAATGTCTTATTCTCATCAAGGTATGGTAGACCAAATGCCGCCGCAGAACTTGACCAATGAGGATATGGCGGCCGCCAAAAGACGCCGCATGGATAAGAATTTATACGAGGCCGCACCTGCCTCTCATGATAAGTCGCATTTTCCAAACAACTTTCAGAATGACATGCAGTTTATCCAAAATGATGATTTGACGTCTATGCACGCCGGCGTTATTCAGCAGAATCACCAGCAGTCGCAGCCGCAACAGGACCAGTCCGTCCCTTTTCAGGCCCAGTCAGGTCAAATGTTGCAGGAGTTTATGACAATGTACAAGCAGTTGATGGACGATCAACGACGACGCGATGAGCGGATTCTGGAAGTTTTGCATTCGATATCAATGATGACGAGTACCATCTGTCAGGCTGTCCAAGAAAAGCGTACTTTTGATAGAGCCATGGAGTAGAGCTAACACAAGAAAAAAAATTGTCGCATATGTCACAGAGTCATGCATGCCATTACACGATTATCAGATTATGTCTTTTTGATTGTCTACGTTTCGTTTGTTTTTTGTTAAGGTTTTTGCATAGGGATAAAAAAATATGGGTCTGGCATGGGATAGAACTACTTTATGACCCAAAGAAGTTGTAAGTTTTACGTTGGTTTCTAGGTATTGGTTTTCGTGTGGGCGTGAAATGCTTTTAGAGTCCAGGCAGGCTTTTTTATAGATTTGATTTTTGCACCGTTTGATCGTGGAGTTTTTGGGAGTTTTATAAATAAAACGAATATGCATTGATATTATTTGATGAATTGTATGTGAACTGAGTTGAATTGAATTAAAGTTAACTTCAATTGCAATGATTATGAAATTGTCGCTAGAAAGGCAAACCTGTTCATTTTGGCCCTAACCTGTTAATTTGCGGAAAAGTCGATTTCCGGCCAATTATGTAATTTTGCAGGGCCAGGTTGACAGGCCATCATCCTCCCCCCACCTTCATACAGCTTCACTCATGAACACATGTTCATTGTACAGCCTGTAATAACTAGACCAGTCCTCCAAAATGGCCAATGGTATGAAATCGTACAGTTTTTATAATCTTTTTGACTCCTCACAGCGTTGCCATCAGGAACCGTCTCCATGGTCACTCACCTACTTTCCTAGAGACTGTGATAAGGATCAACTGATTGCAGCATGTGTGTTAAGGACAATCTCGCGATGCGTTTATTATTGTCTCAGGGTTCAAGTCTTCTACAGCCGCTCTTGTTCTCCTTAATCTATCACTGGCTGATAACCAATTTCGGGGTTAAATGCGATACCACAAACCCCTCGGTGCTCACAGCGGCGGCCACCAAGGTCCTTCAGAGCCGCGCGATGAGTTTGGGCCCCACGAAAGCGCACGAAGGCGGACTGGCGCCGTCTGGCTGCCGATAAGAGCGCCGGTCATAGAAATAGTGGCTTAAAGCAAACGTTTACAGTAGAATGGCTGGTAGATAGTATATTCATTGCTGTAGAGCTGTCCAATGGGCGCGTGCAGTGCTGCGCGAGCAGAGTCAACTCATTTAAGATTTGAGCGCTCAGGCAGTTCGAGGCAGATTAGAAAACCCCCCTCTGACAAGAAACCTGAACTGCACTTGCGTCGGCTACCGAACCTCGCCCATGCACTTTTCTTTTTTCTCAACTGTCGAGACAGGGACTGTGTCTAGATAGAGACTCCTTTTTACAATCCTGCTACATTTCGGCTGCCTACGAGGCGTCTTCTAGTCTCTCCCATCGCGCCATTCTTCAGATATCTATACTCTTCTCCGTTTTGCCGACGAGCGCCATTCGCTAGCTCGTTCTGTAAAGCCTTTTTTTTTCGCACTTCTTCTCCTCACTTTTTTAATGACCTGCCGCTTGACTAAAGGGTTACCCATGCCGGATTACTTTGAAGACTCGTGCCGCGACCGTCCACTTCCTCGCAAAAGTACATCTGCTGACTGTGCAGAGTGCGGGCTTGCGCTGGCTCAAGGCAGCAGTGGTAACATTTGTGAGGAGTGCTGCTGCTGCTTTGATTCTCTCGGTTGCCCTGAGGATAGTTGCTCGCTGTCGCCGCTACCGTCTGCTCATTCTACCTCATCTGGTCATCCTCCCTCCGCCGCGAAGCATGCTGCAGGCGGCGCTCTCGCAGCTCACTCTGACGGCTCAATATGCGAGGGCGCGCACTGTGAGCTCGTCATTTGCGATTTGCCGGACTGTGCTGATGACGCTGGTGCATCCGCTTGCGCGGACTGCGACTTTTCTGAAGATAAATGTGGACCTGATTGTTACAGCACATCCAGTTCTTCCGTATCTTCGTCTTCAGTTAGTCCAGTATCAACACCTCTCAATATCCAGCGACAGCTGTTGTACGACTCGTTGGCGCATTCTCATCAAGCCCATGGTGACCTTGGCCAGAAAGCTGCGACCTTGCAATGTCATCATAATTATGATCCAGAGAGTAAAGTATGCCACTGGGGCGATGACTGCACTTTCTCGTTTACGTCTACGGCTGACTTGGATATGCATTTGCGTACTTCGCATGTTTCGTTTTTGGATCATCAGCGGTCACAAAGTGCTGCTGAGCAGCAGCAGCAACAACAACAGCAACAAAAACAGTTTGAAGAACAACTCGAGCAACAGCGGCGCCATGAAGCACAGTTGCGGGAGGAGGCGCAACAGCAACTTAATGCCAATTTTGCTCTATCATGTCAGTGGGACTCTTGCGGAGTTATGACAACGGAACTGGATGCATTGCTTAGCCACATCAAGAGTACGCATGTTCCGAGTTTCGAATCTGCGGCCGCACCCCATCCGACGTCACAAGATTACCATACAATTGCATCCCACAATAAGGCTTCCGACTGCCACTGGTCTCATTGTTGTGCTCCTCCCGTTCATTCTTCAGCCAACGCTGCCAACGCTGATGTACAGAATGCTGCACCGATTTGCGTTGCTCCTCACCAGTGCGAGTGGAATTCATGCCACTACACGGCTTTGACAACAGGATGTGTTCCGTCGCAGCATACTCATAAACATGGCGATTCTGCTCCAGCATCCCATAATACTCATCAAAATTCACAATCGCAATCTCACAACCACGTTTCCCACTTGCGCGGTTACCATCATCACCACCACCCGTCAAGAGACGATCAAGATTTAGACATGGAGCACAAATGTCTATGGATGGCACCCGATGGAGCTACTTGCGACAGACTCTTCGATTCAACGCATGATCTTTCGGAACATATTATCGCTGAACATGTTGGTTCACGGAAACAAGAGTATACATGCATGTGGCAAGGCTGTGAGCGCATTAACCGCCCATTTGCGCAGCGTCAGAAAATTATTCGCCATTTACAAATACACACTCACGACAGGCCTTTCGCTTGCACTGTGTGTGGTCGCAGATTTGCTGAGCAAGTTGTGCTGGCGCAGCATATGCGTGTCCATTCAGGTGAAAAGCCATATGCATGCAAAATCTGCGGTAAACGATTTGCGGCCAGCACCGCGCTATCGGTTCATCTACGCACGCATACAGGTGAAAAACCCTTGAAATGCAAATGGCCAGGTTGTGGACGCAGCTTTTCAGAATCTTCAAATTTGGCTAAGCATATGAAGATTCATACAGCGGATAAGCGGTTCAAATGTGAAGTCGAGGGATGTAAGAAGGAGTTTTTGAGACATGATCAATTTGTACGACATATGAAGACTCATGAAGCGGATAGAATGGGCGGAAGTGAGGGTCTTAAAGCACATGTCAAGCAGCAGGTTAAGAAGGAAGAATTTAGCGTTGCCGAATTGGATATTATTGGCCTAGAAGAAGGATTTCCTGCATATTCTTAGATCTTGTTGTACATAATTAATTCAGAACTTTTTGGTCAGAAGATGTGTGTAATAAAGAATAACATGCTGCATGTGTGTGTAGAAGCGTAACAAGGCTCTAGATCAAGCGGCAAGCAGTGATCAAGGCAAGTCCAGACGCCGATAACAATGTGAATTGGTACGCAGTTTAAGTATCATGCACAGTCTTGGAAAGGTAAATCTGTATATTGATACCGAAAAAATTCGGGGTTATAATATGACTAGAACCAGATCATGGCAGTTGTGGAAGCATTTTTTAGCCTTGTTGCTGCCTATGAATTTTAATTACGTATTGTTATCGTTGTGGTAGCTGCAACGAAGCCTACGCTTCATAATCGAGGATGCCACTCAGTCACAAGTGAGACCACTAACAGCTCCAAAATCAAAATACCATTATGTAAAATGTAACTATTTAGATGTTCGTACGAAATAGAAACGCGAAGCTCGGCTTGGGCAGGAAGCAGGAGAAGCCTCGGTTCAGTGTCGGAAGCAGAGCAGGACCCTCGGCATTCGCACCATGTGGCTTGAGACTACCGGTCGGTGGGGCTCACTGCGATGAGTTCAGTCTTCACTGCCAGCAGCACACGTCCAGCTCACGATGCTGAGTAAATCAGAGACAATATCTGTTAAGCGGGTATGCTAGATAAGAACAGGCGATAAGACCCAGGCAATTTAAAATATATATTTTATTACTGCCAGCCCGTCTTCCACCGGAAAGTCTCGGGCACGCAACGGGCAAAACTCGGACGAGCGCTGGATCCCCGCACGCACGTGCAGCACTTTTATAACCCCCGCCGCTCCTCCGCTTTATCCTTCTCCACACTCCTTTCCTTTACTACCCACCATCCACTTGCTCCCATGCTGCGTGTGTTGTCAAGATCTGTTGGAACCCGTCAGCTGCCGAACGTATGTGTTGCCATTTTGCGCCGTGTCCGCCGCCCCCATTGTGAATTTCTCGCTAACTTACTTGTATAGATGACGAAGACGCAAACTGTATCCAGGCCCTTCACATCCTCAAGGCTCACTCTCAACGCGTCGGCTGCGTCTGCGCCGAAACCGGAAGAGAATGCCTACGTTGAAGATCTGTCAGCGGGCAGAATGCTCCGGTTCCAGGAATCACTGCCCAAACTCCCCGTTCCTACACTCGAACAAAGCGCTCAGCGATATTTGAAATCAGTCAGCCACTTGGTTCCACAAGAGCAGTTCGAGAACACCACAAACATTGTTAAGAAGTTCATCTCCTCGTCTGGCGAGGGCCCGGAATTACAGAAAAAGTTGATAGCCAAAGCGAGTGATCCGAAAGTTAAAAACTGGGTGTACGACTGGTGGAACTCAGCGGCTTACATGGCCTACCGCGATCCCGTCGTTCCATATGTTTCTTACTTTTATGGGCACAAAGATGACAGTCGGTATGCGACTCCTGCGGCTAAAGCCGCTGCTATTTCGACTGCTGCTCTTTCTTATAAGACTTTGATTGACACTAAGCAACTCGAGCCTGAATACATGAGAAAGCGACCAATGTGCATGGACTCTTTCAAGTGGATGTTCAACGCAAGCCGTGTTGCTGCTCCTGGCGAGGATTATTCAGTCAAGTACTCTCCTGAGAATCCAGAGCACCAGACTATTGCTGTATTCCGCAAAAACAGAATATACATTCTTCCTCACGAGGTCGACGGCAAGCAGTTGTCGACTGCTGAATTAGAATCCCAGTTTGCGAAAATCATCAAAGATGCCGATGCGAAAGAACGCGCTCCTGCTATTGGCGCTCTTTCGTCTGCCAACCGTGATGATGGAGTTTTATATCGCGAACACTTGATTAAAGCCGGTCCAGAAAATAAAAAACTGCTGGAGAAAATAGAGAGCTCGTCATTTGTCGTCGCACTTGATGACGCTGCTCCTGAAAGTTACACCGAACGTGCTCATCAATTCTGGCACGGTGATGGCCAAAACAGATTTTACGACAAGCCATGTCAGTTTATTATCTGCGATAACACAGTCTCTGGATTTATGGGAGAGCACTCTATGATGGACGGCACGCCTACCTGCACCATGAACGATTACGTTTGTAATGTACTCAGTAACAACAAAGTTGATCACGGCGCCTCTGCTTCGTCATCTCGTGAACTGGCGCCTCCCGAGGAGCTCAAATTCACCGTTGATCAAACTCTCTCCGCTGATATAGAGGCTGCAAAAAAGGCGTTCTCTGAAGTCATCGCTTTGCATGAGCTTGATGTTAATGCTTACACGAAATACGGTAAAGAGCAAGTGAAGCAATTCAAAGCCTCGCCTGATGCTTGGGTACAGCTCTCTTTCCAGCTTGCATACTATAGAAAGTATGGGTATGTGCGCCCGACTTATGAATCTGCTACAACTCGTCAATATCAGCTTGGCCGTACTGAGGTCTGCAGATCTTGTACACCTGAGGCGTATGAATTTGTAAAGGCTATGGACGATGCATCTGTCGATGATGCGAAAAAGATCGAGCTTGCAAGAACTGCACTGGCCGCGCATGTCGCGTACATTAACAGTGCTACTGCTGGATTTGGATGCGATCGGCACTTTTTTGGTTTGAAGAATCTGGTGGACAAATCGAAGCCGATGCCAGAGTTTTTTACTGATCCTACGTTTGGATTCAGCTCAACCTGGATCATGAGCACTTCGCAGCTTAGCAGTGAGTATTTCAATGCCTACGGTTGGTCGCAGGTTACAGATGAAGGATATGGTATTGCCTACATGATCAACAAGAATAGCTTTCAATTCAATGTTGTGTCAAAGAAGAAGGATTCTCCTGGCATGGCTAAGCAGATTGGCAATGCCTTAGATGATATGGCGATACTATTTAGTTCAGAGAGGCCGGTAAAGGCTAAGCTGTGAGTCTGTAACGTTGTCATTAGTTTAGTAGCTGCAATGTAACGAGATGTGCAGAAGATGTGTTTTCTAATACATTATAAGGCCAGAAATGCATAAAGTGCCCCTAAATTTGCAACACAAGAAAACGCTGATGATTCCCAAACGCCACAAAAATATCTTTTTCCTATTATCCCATATAAACGATCGTGATGATTTAATCGTCAGCGAATCTGACTCTCCGTTTGCCTCCCTTAGCACTCGGTTCTTTGCTCGGCGTAACAAATGACACAACGTCATCATCACCGCCTTTGCCTTTTCGCTTAGCTTTCTTGATATCTCTCTTTTTCTGCTCAAGTTTATCAATCTTCGCCTGTTCTCGCTTTTCAATTTCCTTCCGTTTAGCCTCTCTAACCGCCTCTAACTCCTTGGCTCGCTCGATCTTCGTAGCGTGAACTTGATCCATACGAGCCGTGACAATAGTCAGAACCTTCTGCATGGACTCCTTATCATCTGCAAACACTTTTCCTTTCTTTCCTCGTCTGTGGACAATCCCAGCCGGTTTCAGCGCTGTATTCAACTGCAACTCCTGCGCCAGATTCTTCCCACTCTTCAACAAGTCCTGCGCTTTCTTGACCTCTCTGTTCTTGGCCATCTGAGCTTTCTTGTCAATTCGTACATTTCCTAGCGGACCGTGTGTTTTCGCTTGTTTCCGCACTTTGCGGGTTAAACCGTCTTTTTGGCCAGCCGGTCGAATGTGCGATGCCATCGCATTAGCAGCGATCTTGTCGGATTCTGGACGTGCTTTCACCATTGGCTTCTGGCCACGCGGCAGTCCGTTGCCAGGTTTCTTCTGTCTTCGCTTTATTCCCATTTTTTCCTCTTTACTTGTTTGCTTCCGTTGTGTCGAGCACTGGATCGCGAAGTATTAGTAGCGGTGTGCTTGGGAGAAATAAATCATACAAAAAAAAATATTTCAAGCAGGGTAATTGGGAGTACTAAGTTTTCCTTACGTAATCCTTTACATCTGGAGAATTAGAGGCGTTCTGACAATTATTCAATCAATTATTTGGAAAATTATAGATTATTTGTTATAGTGACGATCTAAACTTTTGAAACACGCCAATTGCCCATCAAAAAAAGAGAAATTTTGATACCAAATGAAAAAGAAAAGAATAAAACTCCTGAGAAAATCAACCTTTTTTTGTTGAGGTAATCCAATCCATAGTACGGATTTCTATGATAGTACTTAATTGAGAAGCCATGGTCTGCTATCCAGCAAATCTGGTACAATCGGTTGACATAATAGTTTCTGGTGTAACACGTTCAGAGCTTTAAGCGCATCTTTTTCCTGTATAACGCAGGAGATATTAATTTCGCTTGCACCCTGGCTTATCATTTCAATGTTGATGTCCGCTTCGGCAAGTGTGGAAAACATGCGGCCGGCGATACCGACTAGTTGCTTCATTTGCTTTCCAACAAGACTGACGATAGTCATGTTTCGGATGACATCGACGGTTCCGAGGCGTTTGATATCTTCAACTGCTAAATGAAGATCTTGGTCCCGCATCTCTGAATGAAGAGCCATAGACACATGGACTTCGGAGGTAGAAATGAGATCCACGACGATTTCATGCTTGTGTAAAATTCCGAAAATCTCGGCCATGAAGCCATGCGAGTGGAAACGTTTGTTCGAGTGCACGTTAAGAACAGTTATGCGCTGCTTGGTAGTAACTGCAGTAGGTTCTTTCTTCTTTGCGTGAAAAAATCCAGACGATATACGCTCAAGCGCGGTAGGAGGATGCGGCGGTGTCACATCACCTTTGCGCGAGATGTTATCTGGGTATATCACTGTTCCATCGCCAAGAGGATTCTCGACGTTCTTGATGCGGATGGGAATGTGTGCTCGAATGACTTGCTCCATGGTGAATGGATGGATGACTTCAGAGCCGTAGTATGTCAATTCGGCGGCTTCGTCAGGAGTAATCATGGGAATTAGTCTAGCGGTTGGCACTTTGCGGGGATCAGCAGTGAAAATGCCATCTACTTCCTTCCACACCTGCAACTCGTCTGCACCCACTCCGACGGCAGCCAAAGCAGCGCAAAGATCGGTATATCCGCGGCCAATAGCTTCCAGTAAACCACCAGGCACTACTCCAAAGTATCCTGTAATAACAGGAACCTTATCTCCACATTCTGCGATCTTGTTACCGATTTCTTCAGCAATGTGGTCGTAAAATGATTGGTCTATGCCGTTTTTGACATTGTATCCGAGAGGCAGAATATTATCTAGATTAACGTATTGAGCAGGAACATTGCGGTCATTTAATAATGAAGCCATGAATAGACAACTCAATTTCTCTCCAGCGCCAATGATGCTATCTTTTGTACGCGGACTGATTTCATCAATGATCTGGGCAGCGCCGAGGAATCGGGCTAGCAGATCACATTCCTGATTGATCTGATTTTCAAGATTCTTTAAAATGGCCTGATCTCTAATGAGCTGTCGAGATACGGAAATATGATCTTCACGGATGGCGTTGACGACATCGACGTGTTTATTCGAACCCTTCTTGAGAGCATGCTCCGCCGCGTGTAATAGTCTTACAAATAGTCAATAACGAAAATTTTGAAGACAGTAATGACAGCGAGAACTCACCGATTGGTCGTACCCTCGGCTTTAGTATCAGTGCTGCGAGCCGAGCAGACAATTGCAACTCGGCAATGCATCGCGTACGCACTATACCACAAAAATTAATCAGGAAATGCGGACTTCAAAGGAGTAGAAAAATCGCCATACCCAACAATATTGTCGACAATTTCAATAGGAAATTTTCCCACACTCGTGCCACCAAATTTTTGAATCACCCAGTTTAGACCGTCTAATGTTTGACTGCTTGACAGTCCATTCTTATAAGCACTGCTTCGTTCGCTGGCTGCTGAACTTGGCCTACTGCCACCATTGAAAGCAGAAGGAAGAGGCATTGTGTAGAATAAAGGATAGGCGAGTCACAAAACACCGGAATATATAGAAACAGAGCTATGTACAGTCCAAGGAATACTGACAGGCTAATCAAAGTAAACCAATAGTCAAAAGTTATATGATTATAAAAGTCACTCTTGCTGGCAAAAAAAGCTCCTGAGCTTTAATGGTCGAAAAAAATTGGTTATGAGTCAGTACAAAACCCGTGCGGCTCTGGGCAGCGCGGAATTTTCCCGACTCGCCATCCCTGACTTTCCTTCGTAGCAAGCCCTCTAAGACGGTGATACAGTATACCCATCAGTGTTTAGTCTATTGTTGTCTATCTGAAAGATCTATTTATTACTTGCTGTGTTGAGTGTTTGATTAATTTGAAAGTTTCTTATTTTGACAATGTCAGTTCCAGACCAAGAGCGCTCTGAAGACGTCGCCTCTCGAAATGGCGACGCGAACGATTTACGCTCTCGCCTCGGCAGCAACGGGCGCACCGATATAGGTTCTAGTCCTCGGTCAGAAATATCAGATAGGTCGCTGTCGAAGTCTAGCCGTCATCGTCGGTCTTCTGTTGACAGCGAGAGAACTAGACATCGTGAGGAACCTGAGAAAGAACGGGAGCGTGAAAGATCTAGAGACAGACGCCGTAGAGAACGGTCGCGTGAAAGACGGGATCGTGATCGGGATCGTGAGATGCGAAGGCACAGAACTCGATCAAGGTCTCCCGATCGAAAGTATATATTTGCCATCTACAAACTTCTCAAAGGCTATTATATTAACGAGTATTGTAGTGAACCTCGCCGGCGAGAGGATGACCGTTACCGTCGTGATGATAGTGAGCGCCGAGACCGTGATATCGATCGTGAGCGACCAAGAGAACGCCGTGATAGAGATCGTGACCGCCGGTCCCGCGAGCCTGAAAGCCGGCAAAATGGTCGCGACAACAGAGCAAGGTACTTACCTTCAAGCTTCTTTGATTCTATATACTAACTCGTACTCAGCTCGCCAAGACTCTCCGAAGATGAGCGTGATCGGCGCACAATTTTTGTACAGCAACTTGCGTCACGTCTCAGAACAAAGGAACTGATTGCCTTCTTCGAAAAGGCGGGTCCAGTTCGAGACGCTCAAATCGTCAAAGACCGAGTTAGCGGACGCTCGAAAGGGTAAGCGTCGTGCTTAGCTTTATGGTGTTACTTTTTTAACTTACTAACTTGTGTAGAGTTGGATATGTCGAATTTAGAGATATTGAAACCGTGCAGAAGGCTATTAACATGACCGGCCAGAAACTTCTTGATATCCCTGTGATTGTTCAGCAAACAGAAGCCGAGAAGAATAGGCTTGCTCGTGCCGAATCATCTCTGTAAGTCTCTCAACTGTACTTGCCATAGGCTTCCGTCGTCTAATTATGTAAAATTTAGTGCCGCCCAACAAGCGCTGGAACAACAGCGCCAGATGATAGGAGGTTCACAGACCTATCATCGTTTATATGTAGGCAATATTCACTTTGCAATTACTGAGTCCGACTTGAAGCAGATTTTTGAATCATATGGTGCTGTTGATTTTGTTGTCCTGCAAAAGGATGAAACTGGTGTTCGTTCAAAGGGCTTCGGTTTTGTTCAGTAAGCAGCCCCTACTTTTCTAAATTTGAGACCACAAAAATACTAACAGGGATGATAGATTTGCGGAAAATGAGAGTGCTCAAAATGCTCTAGAACTAAACGGATTTAAACTAGGTGGTCGACCTATCAGAGTTGGTCGCGGAAACGATAAAATTAATACCGAACCCCCCGAGTCGCTTATAAAGCGCCTGGGAGGTGGCCCTGGAGTCGAAATCCCTTCGTCACTGTCGGCTGTGTCTTCAGGTGGTATGAGTATGAGCATGGAACCCAGGTCACACGGTGGCCATGCCCGCGACGATAAGAAACCTACCGGAGCACTTGCGTCTGCCTTAGATGACTCTGATGTAAACGGTGTTGCTCTCAACTCTGTCTCTAGGGAAAGCCTTATGAAGAAGTTGATGCGCGAAGAGGATGCGCTGCCTGTGCAGGAGGAGATTACTGCAACGCGAAAGCCTACTATTGTGCAACCTTCGAGATGCATTGCCTTGAGCAACATGTTCGACCCCAACGAGTGAGTACAATATTTATAATAGCCAGGCTCGGCAACTGCTAACAATATAACAACAGAGAGGAAGGGCCCGACTGGGCTAAAGAGCTCGAGGAAGACGTCAAAGCTGAGTGTGAAGAAAAGTATGGTAAAGTGGTTCATATTGCAGTGGAACCTACGTCTCAAGGCGAGATCTTTGTCAAATTTGCCGATATTAGTGGCGGAGATAAAGCTATTCTTGGTCTGAACGGTAGATATTTCGGTGGTCGCCAGATCAGTGCTACGCCTGTTGTTGACATGGTGTATTCTCTTCGGTAAATCTTCATTATCGATTGTTTTCATTTTGCGACTGCTAATTTTGTTTATAGATTCCCTCGATCTCGCAATGTTTGAATTTGAGTCAAGGTCATTGCAGAGTATAATGACGGTCGTATAAGTTGCTTCTTCCTATTCATCGTCTGCGCGTCTTAGTTTTCTCACAATTATCGAATACTCTTCGTTCTCTAGTTGAATCCTTCTGCAGTCAGCCAAGTCGATTGCTTGCCTGCTTCTCGTACGAGCGCTGACACCGTTCTAGTCTATATCTATCTTAATTGTTTCAATTGTCTTTATTTATTTGTTTTCCTATCTAGTGATCTACGTCAAATGGTTACTCTTTTAATCTATTATAGGTCGAAGCAATCATGCCGTTGAAAAAGAAGGAAATCTAGTTTAGAAATGTTCTTTTTTATGCCGAATTATCTGGTGGCATCCAGTAATCAAGAAAAAAGTTTGGTCGTTGTGAATGTATTTATTATAGTCAGCAATTCAGTAGTTTGAGTATATTTACTGTAATAGAAGTAGTTATAAGTCAGACTTCAAACTGGCCATTATGGTGCAGAACCGGGGCCGTGCTCCATTATCTCTGGGCTCTGACAAGCGAGCCGCAGCCACTCGAAATTACAAGCGTCAACGAATCATCCCATCCGTCTTGACTCATATCGCTGGTCCACAAAAATTTCCTCCGTTTCGACTATCAGGCTAATCAACGCCAATTTTCAATTCAATCAGTTGTAAACCAGAGCGAAGATGTTTACTGGTATTGTGGAGATGATTGGGGGTACGTGAATTTGCTGCACCGGTTGGAAGCTTCATGACTAATGGCAATCAATAGAGGTGAAAGAGTTTATCGAGCAAGATACTTCTGACGTCGGAGGATATGGAAGTTCAATTATCATCACTAAATGCGAACTTATCTTATCCGATGTTCATCTCGGCGATAGCATTGCCGTCAACGGTTCGTTTTATCTTTGGAATACGGTAGATCTTGAGTCTCTAGGAACTAATAGCAGGTTTATTGTAGGTACTTGTGTCACTGTTACCGATTTTAATTCAAGCGATTTTAAAGTTGGCGTCGCTCCTGAGACTCTTCGACGGACCAATCTAGGCGAGCTACGACCTGGCGACAAAGTAAACCTCGAACGCGCTGTAGCTGGTCATGTTCGTTTCGGTGGCCATTTCGTGCAAGGACATATCGACACCACTGCCGAGATCATATCAATCACGCCTGATGGAAACGCAAAGACCTTCTGGTTTAAGCCCAAGGACTCATCTATCTTACGATTCGTCGTCGAGAAGGGTTTCATTGCGGTAGACGGTGCGAGTTTGACTGTCATCGATGTTGACGAGGAAGTTCAGAAGGCGTTCTCGGTAATGCTGATTTCTTATACTCAGGAGAAAATCGTGACGGCTAGTAAGCCAATTGGAGCGACTGTGAACATTGAGGTTGATTTAATGGGAAAGCTGCTGGAAAAGCAAGTTACGCGACAGATCGAGAATCAGTTTAAGAGTCAGCTGAATAATACTTTGGGCGACATGATTGACAAAGCTGTTGGCGACCGGATGAAAAACATTCGTTGAGTGCATATGGGTCAAGAGGCATTCTTACCATAAAATAGGCAGTATTGGAGAAAAACTGATGTATCAAATAATCTACCCTTATATTATAAAATTTATTACCATTCAATAGTCATCTACATATTAACTTTCTTCTCTATCCATATCATCGTTCTTCCTCTTCTTTCCATGAGAGATTCCGTCACTTTTCCGCTTTCTTTGTTTCGCATGTAATTGCTTCATCTCATTAATAGCCTCTCTCTGTGCTTCACCCACACGCTCACTCAACAACATGACTGCTTCTTTATCAACCGGATACTCATCCAGTTTCTTGCCTAAAACGCCTTCTATTCGTAGATAAAGCTCGAGATCGTACTGAGTGACGAGTGATAAACTTTTTCCTGCGCGGCCGGCACGAGCTGTACGGCCGACACGGTGAATATAAGCCTTTGAATCGGTCGGAATATCGTAGTTGAGTACGCAGTCGACCAACGGGATATCGAGACCACGAGCCGCAACATCAGTTGCTACTAAGATTGTTCTGGCGCCAGATTTGAATTTGCTAAGGGCACCGAGTCTTGAGGACTGCGTCATTTGGCCGTGGAGCGGGATGGCGGGGAATCCTAAACTGCGGAGAAGAATAGCCAGACGCTCGGTATCGTTGCACGTTCGTGCAAAGATGATCATTAATTGCCCAGCCATTTCGTTAACAAGATAAACCAAGTAAGTGTCTTTGTGCTTGAATGGGAAAAAGAGATAGGACTGTAAGAGTGTCTTTACGGTCTCGTATTTGGTCGACACAGCGACGCGCACAGGACTTGCTAGCGACGCTCGCTGAAGCTTCTCAACTTTTGAAGTCATCGTCGCAGAGAAAAGAAGAGTCCGCCGATCTGTTGGGATAAGTTGTAGAAGTTTATCAATTATCGGGCCAAAATCCATATCAAGCAATCGATCAGCTTCGTCCATGACAAGGTACTTCAACCCGCGTAGACTGAAACCTTTAGTGTGCTCCAAATGATCCATTAAACGACCTGGTGTGGCAACAATGACATGTGGTTTCTTTCCAAGAGCGACCGATTGCGACATCATGTCCATTCCACCAACTATGACCGCGCATCGCAGCCCAATGACGGAGCCTAATGATTCGAACTGTTCGGAGATCTGGTATGCTAACTCACGAGTCGGTGCAAGGACGCAAGCAAACAATGGCGATGGCTTTTCCCAAAGCGCTAGTAACATTTTATTAGATTAAAATTCGAAAAATAGCAAGAAATGAACGAACCTTGCAAGATAGGAATTGCAAATGCTGCAGTTTTCCCACTTCCAGTCTGTGCTAAACCGATAACATCCCGTCCTATCCAAAGTCAATAAATATAACATCAAGTACAAGGTCTGATGAACTCACCTTCAAGAGCTACCGGAATAGACTGAATTTGAATCGGGGTCGGCTTCTTATACTTCATCGTCCGGCATGCTTCACAGATCGGTTCAATAACTCCCTACAACAATACTGTGAGTATGCTCACCCACCTAACGACATTAAATATACCGCAACATACCAGTTCTTCAAATGATTCAATTTCTTTTTCAGCGACTGGCTCTCCCTCGTTGACAACTTCATCACTCTCATCTTCCTCCTCCTTCTCATCAGCAGATGCCTCGCTTCCACTTTCCTCCTCTTCCTTTTTCAAGATTTGAGCTTCTTCTTTAACCCTCTTCGCCTTCTTCTCGCCGCTTTTCTTTATTTTGCTGAGTTTGATCTCTGTCTTTGCCATTTCGGTAGAATAAAATAACTTACTTCGCGAGTCTGACGTACGGCAAAATTTATCCAACAAGAAAAAACTCCCAATTAAGCCGCACGAAATAAAGTTTTGAGATTTTTTTTCCGTAGTAGTGTTTCCAGCTGAATTTTTTTCTATGTTTGCGGTTTGCTGAGAATATTTTCAGTGTCTCAATTACGAAGTGATTTGCATATTCAGAAATCGTTGATATTGTTTGACTCATATACAGGCTTTTGTAAAGGGAAATTGAAATGGTGAAACGAAGAGTATGTACTTACCAATTGTACGACTTGATCAATATCTAATGGCATATCTAGACAAAGAACAGAACCCACGTCGATGGTCCAAACGCGGTTGAAGCTGGAATCCCTCAGTCCATGGTCCTGAGAATTGGAGGATCAGGCGTTGGTGTTAGTTTATCGCAACTAGTGCAAGATATGCGTGCCGTGATGCAACCATATACTGCCGTGAAACTTCGCGTATGTTTACTGCTATTTACGTTATTCTAGAAGCGGGAGAATTGTGTATTAATGTGGATTCACAGGAACGCAAAGCAAATAAACTGAAAGATTATTTGACAATGGCGGGACCACTAGGCGTCTCCCATCTTCTTCTATTTGCCAAATCACAATCCAACGAAACGACTCTCCGTATAGCCCATACTCCCCGAGGCCCCACGATTCATTTCCGCGTGCAAAGTTACTCTCTATGCAAAGACATCCGCCGTATACAGCGACATCCTCGAACGTTGAGTCCAGAAGCGTTAGACTCGCCTCCGTTGTTGGTGTTGAATGGATTCCAAGCTCCGGCGACCGCGGCCACTGCTACTGATAAAGCACATCTCAAGCTCATGACTTCCATGTTTCAAAATATGTTCCCGGCCATCACGGCTAGTTCTTCTGCATTAAAGAAAATTAAGCGGGTGATGCTCGTCAATTTTGATCAGGAGACCGGAGATCTTGATATTCGACATTACTTGATCTCTACCAAAACTCTAACAAAATCACTCCCTATCAAGAAGGAAATCAAAGATGAAGACGAGGATAAAAGCAAAGATATCGACATGGCTGATTTCCAGGACGAGGACGATGATCGCGACAACGAGTCTGAGACCGGTGAACAAGAATCTGAAGACGAGGAAGAAGATGAAGATAAATTTTTGCCTGCTGCACCATCTGCCGCCGCGCGTGCCAAACTCCAGAAATTATTACTAGCCAAGAAGGGGAGATCACGAAAATTACCGCATTTAGGCACTCGTAAAGATATTGCTGATTATTTGCTTAATGACGATGCGGAAATGAGCGCCGTCACCTCTGAATCCGAAGCTGAGGACGATGATCTTTTCGACGGTTCGGTTTTGAACAATGGATTTTCCAAGAAAAGTAGCAAGACTGAACAGAAAGCTGTGAAATTGATTGAGGTTGGGCCGAGGATGAAATTGAAGTTGATTAAGATCCAAGAAGGAGTTTGTGAAGGTGAAGTTCTGTATCATGCGTTTAGAAGCGCCGGTCCGATGCCTAAAAAGGCGAAGAAAAACAAGAAAAAGAAAACGGATAAGAAGGTGCAAAAGATCGATGAAGAAGAGGAGTAGAATGTATAAAAACTTTTGGCTATTTGGTAATATGTTTCGGACAGCTTATGCTTTATCAACACTTAATGAAGTCATTTATTTGAGCGTAACTTTTGTATTCACTTTAAGCGTCAATACATATTACAAAATTAAAATAAAATATCATCTATGTGGCTACATAAAGCCAATTGAAAACGCATTGTAATAAAATCAATGCACACTTGTTGTGAACTCAGAGACAAGTAACGACCCGACTCCCTACAAAACAAATGAAAATCGTAAAACATGATACCAGAAGGCGAAAAAATGAACAAGAATATCCCAAATGATGAAAAGAAACCCCAACTTTTTAAACTCAAGAAGAAGTGTAATAATTTGACTGTTTATGCAAAAAAATACTAAACATCTGCCTTGCGTTCTCTTATTTATGTGTACCATTAATTGCGACTCCATTTCCTTTAGCGACAACGCCATTAAGTTTAATCGCCTTAGCGCTGCCTGTACCGTTTGAAACATCAGCAAGGCTAGCATTATCATCCGAGTCAACAGATAATCCCGAGCGTTTACGCTTCGGCATTCGCAGGATAGGGATATCGAGACTTAAATCGACAGTCGCCATCCAGCTTGCGCCCCACATCCAAACGCGATTAGGAGCCTCACTTTTCTCAATATATACACCGCAGCATTTATCGACCAAATTATGAAACTCGCTGGGAACTAAGGCGGAATTTCGTCGTGACCATGGTGTAAGGCCTTTTCCGGAAACGCAAAACTGTAAGACTTTCATCTCGGCGGAAATGACGACTATCGAATCGTTATCAGGACAGAACGTTACGGCAGAAGGAGACACAGGAATTTCGGGTAATGTCCAGACTAAACTCTGCGCAGTCCAATCAAAAACATCGACGCGACCAGACAGAGTCGAAAGAGCAAAGTACGCTCCGTTATCAGAAAACGAGATATGATTAACGTTATCGAGATATGGCAGTGCCATTCTTAATTTCTTCTCATATTCATCGTCAAATGAATAAGATGGGTTGTAAGACAACTCCGTAAGTGACTGTGGTACAATTGCATAGTTGAAAACCTCGGATTCGCTATTGACGATCAAGAGATTTTGACTGACGGGATGGAAGGCGAGTAAACTGCATCCTCGGTCGGCAAGACTGGGCGCGGAAATCTTCTTGACTTTATATACTGAACCTTGTTTCGACGGCAGTAGTAGGAAGAGTTTGACTTCTGAAACCGTGGCTACGGCAAGATACCGCGCATCAGAAGACAAGGCAACATGTGTAATATTCTCGTCGTTCTAATGTCACAAATTAGTACTAACCTATATCAGACACTCATATTATACATACACTAAGAGTTAACATAGCAACTAGACGCTTTGACTTCGATTCGCTATCAGCAGCACTCGGTAACTTCTGGAATTTCTGTAGCGCCCAGACTTTGACTTGATTATCAGTCCATAACGCAACCAACCGCTTCGATCCAGTAAACTGCACATATTGTCGCTGAGGACAGACTGCGATTTTCCGAAATGCGGCATCCATAAAATGTTCTACCGAATTGATAACGATAGCTTTTTCTACACCGCCGGAAATAAGCCAGTTAAGGGGCTTTGATTCATAGATAGCAAGGGCACGAATATCTTGTGCGTGAATTAATCTACTGGACATGTTTGCCCATCGCCGAAGTTTAATGTCAACGATCGAGTATCGAACAATTTTTCGATCAACGCCCGCAGAGAAGACAGTGTCGGAGGTTTCGTTACCGGCGAGGCATAGAACATCAGCTTCGTGCACTTGGAATGATTGTAGAAGTGAGAAATGAGTTGCTTCCCAGAATTTGACCGCTCCTGTTGAATCGCCAGAGACGATAGTCTTGCCGTTGTTGAGCACGATTACAGACCACACAAGCGTCTGTTCACCCTGCGCTTTGTCGACACGCATGGTTCCAATGATTCGTCCGACTGCTCGTTCACTAGTAGCTTCGGTCCCATTGGGTTCGCCGACATCAGCTGCAGCAACAGCTGCCCAGACTCGGATCCGGCCGTCAGCGCAGCCACCTACTACCTGAGAATTTCCGCGCCAGGCCATGCTTAAAACTCGGGACTTCTGTCGCTGCAAGATCCGTAGGTGTTCAAGAGATCCTCTGCCGCCGGATATATCAATAATTTTCACCGACCCGTCGTCGCAGCCAGCAGCAATCTTTAAACCGTCAGGTGAAATGGAGATCGACCAAACGATACCGGCGTCGCAGTCATGGTGTTCTAAGGGGAGACCTGTCTTGAGATCCCATTCGGTGACAGCTGTCGAGCCACCGATCGAGAATAGACGGAGACCTGTGCTTCCTGCAGCCCAAGCTAAGCCTTCAATTGAGCGATTTCTACCGCCTTTGATCGTCTGCAAGTAGATAAACAATTAGCATCATGTTTTTTTGTAATGAAAGGTAAAGGAAACATACAGTCTCATGCACCCAGTTTGCACGTGGATTCCAGATCTCAATATCACCATTCGCTCTACCAACCGCTAACCGCAGCGATTTGGGCGCATTGCTCTTCGTCGACTGATGGCTGAATGCAAGAGCTGTTATGGAATGTGTGGGATGGTCAAGGAATTTACACCGGCGAAAATCCATTGTGCAAAGTGTAAAAAATTGAATGCAAATTAAAATCGACGATGAAATGGCAAAATGAGCTGTATCCTGCTCGCGCTCTCTATCTGTGAAAAAACTCTTTTAACAAAGCGAATGCTATGGCTCTTATTTTTTGGATTAATAAGATATTCCGGCAAATTGAGGCGCGGATGATCGAATCCAAAAGCCCTTTTGTCGGTAGTGTCGAGCTCTTTTGGGCAGAAAAAAAATTTATGGCGAGCCAGCAAAGTTCGCGAGTTGGGAGAAAGCCCGGTGCCCTAACCCAATTTGAATACTCCGGGCCCGAACCCTTACTGTAAGTAGGAAGTAACGGGAGTAGCATATACAATAGCCAGCACAAAGCGTTTGGATGTCAAAAATAGGTAAAGAAGGAGGTACAGGTGTAGCATATAAAAAGCAATATGCTAGCTCATTGATTACGGGTTGTTACGCAACCGTCAACGACCCGAAATGTATATTGATTGATATTCGACTTCTGCCGTTTGTACAATTCACATACAAATATATATACTATACAACGACAGAATTCCTGGCAGAAGCAGAAACAATAATAAAATTATCAAGTCATCACATCGCTCACAAATCCAAACACAGCCACAAGTTCATTCGCTTTGAGTAACCGGATGTACTCGAATTATTATCAGTGGATAGAAGTCAGTCGCTCAATTAATATAAGAAGGGGAATGAGAAATTGAAGATTTTTCAAACAACAAAAAAGGGCACAAAATCACTTAAAGCTACAGTTATACATTGAAATAGTACACAATCACGTCGAAACACAGCACACCGTTTACCTCGAGCCGAAGACACCTCCGAGGACTGCGGCCAAAATGACGACAATGAGAACTAAGTCGCGTTAGTAAACTGTTAATAAAACTTTGTAAAAGGTAGCTCGTACTGATGATGATGATGCAGATCCATCTTTTTCTTCTGGCATTCTTAGCATGCTTGACGGCAACCCGAGTCTCCTCGACACCCTTGTTGACTTCACGCTCAACGCGCTTTGTAGTTTGATCAACAGCAACGATGTCTTCGCCTTGGACTTCTACTAGCTCCTCCATATCTTTGAATAGCTGGACAAGTTCTCCAAGTGTTCGCTCCATCTTCTGGATATCCTTGTGTCTGTTTTGGACTTCGGTGAGAGCAGATCGAGCTTCGCCGACGCGGTTAGAGTTGAGGAGCTACATTGATTAGCAAATTATTATAACCCTTTAGTTGAGAATAGAGAACTTACGGCTTGAGAAAAGATTTGCGAGCCAGATTCATCCTCGATGGCAGAGCGGACTTCCTCGTCGGAAGCGTCGGGCCGGACTATAAACTGTCAGAAATCACCGAGCAATTCTTCCCTGGACATAATGGGAGTCTTACCAATTCGGTACTGTCTCTCTGCACGCTGCTTGTACTTGAGACCGTATGAAGCCTCAACACTCTGGTATCGCTGAATAGAGTCCATAAAAGTTTTCTTAACAGCATCAACCTGCACGCGCTTAGTGCTATCACTACGGCTCTTAGCCTCCATCGACTTAATTTTGTATTTAAGGGTATTAGAGAGCTGCGAAGTTTCAGCAACCAGCGAGTCGATCTGCTTCTGATTCCAGGTATCCTGTTCCACATCAATCTCGTTAAGCGAGCGATTATGCAGTGATTCTATCCGAGCAACGTTATTGTCAAACTGGCTGATTGTGTTTTTGATATCGTCAATTTCATTGAAGAAAGCTGTCATGTCGTCTCCACCGTTCAGATTTGACATTTCGTAATTTTGGCTATGACAAATAATATGGTTAGCCAATTGCACGAGGAGGAAGTTGCTCTTTGATAGCGCGTCTGGAAAGAATTTCACAATACGAAAACATACCCGTAGCCACCACCATTGTTGTTATTGTAAGCCATGATATAAAACCGTTAGAAGGCACCGGAGAGTGAGCTGGAGTAGATAATAGAGTTAGCAGAGATGTTCCCAGGTCTAGTCACTTTCACAACACCGCCGTCGTCACCCCGGCAAATTCACAGTTGAAGTCGGAAACAGTGCCTAGACATTCCTGTATAGTTCATACGCAAAATTCAGCACAGTACATACCCGCGAAGAGCAGAGCAAAGAAGTAGCAAAGTAGTCGTTGTCGCAGGGGCTCCAGCAATGTCGATGGAGCGTTCACAGACGCATTTCAAGCACAAACAGACCCGGCCATGGCCGAGCCACAGCCTCAGCCCCATCCAATTTAGAAACACCTAACCCTTACTGCGCCTCAGTCGCGTCGGGCCGACGCCAGAGCTGACTGGGCGACGCGTCTGAATCTCGTTATAACGTTGAATAGAGCACATAACAGCTGGTGATCGTCGTCAGCACTCTACGTATATGAGTTATGGAGCTGTCTTTCGGTAATGACGCGGATGGGAATCATGTCTACTAATGCTGCGCTTGCGCGCTGCAGATGCTCGGCCTAGTGCGGCCGAACCGTCTCTGGTCGTCCTGTAATCCCTTGTATTCTCATCTGCCCTCAAAGCAAAACCAATTTAAAACAAATACGTAACCAAGTCATGTGTATGCATGTGTAATCTCGTCATATCAATCGCCAAAGAACGGTTTGGATTCCTCAACAACTTGGCCTTTCCGCGGCTGGCCTCCTTTTTTTCTATTTTTTGAAATTATGCGAAATGTCAACCAACCAGCAGGCAAGGTATCTTGCGGTCCACTCACCGTCCTAGTCGCCGTCATTTCAGGAGTGAGAGAAGTGTACTCCGAGCACAGCCGCGATGATTATAATAATGACCAAAGCTGTACGAATTGTCAGCGGATTCTTCCCATAAGATCAACACATGCCATTAACTTACCAATCACCAAACAGATGTATTTCTTCTTACGAGCAGCGCGAGCATAGACAGTTGCCTTAGTGACATGGTCTTTACCGGCTTCGACATGATCCTGAGCAAGAAATTGTTTGCTTTCCACTACTTCAAAATCTTCACCTTGAATCTCAACTTGCTCCATCAACTGTTCCATAAGAATTGCAACTTCTTTCATTGTTTGCTCAATTCGCATGATCTCTTGTTGCCGCTGCTTTACTTCTTGGAGAGCATTCCGCGCTCTGCCAGTTCTATCAGAAGATAGAAGCTATAAAAACATATCAGTTAGCCACATCTGACAAATATAAATTAAAGCACAGATACAGCATACAGCTTGAGAAAACACTTGCGCTTGCTGGTTATTGTCGACAGCTTGCCTGATCTCTTCGTCTGAGGCGTCAGGCTGCACGATGCGATATTGTCGTTCGGCAGTGACACGCATACGCTGCCGAAAGGTAGATTCCGTCATATGATAATTGTGTAGTGAGTCCATAAACATCTTTTTTATCGCTCCGACTTGCAGTGCCTTTGTAGAGTCTCGCATTGACCGACTCTCAAGCGACCGTATGTTATTCATCAGCTGTCTAGCCATCGAAGTAGATCGCGCAGTTAATGAGTCAATCTCGCGTTGTAATTCAGCAGCTTCAACTGGACTTCCAGAAACTTCAAACATCTGACGCTGCATTCCTTCAACTTTAGCGGTCTGGCCTTCGAAGACAACAATACTCTGCTTGAGTTCGTCGATATCGGCGAAGAAACGATTGAGATCAAGCTCAGCCTGTGAGACGGCACCCGAGACGTCGTCCATCTCGTAACCCATACGATCATCATATGTATCCCTGCGAGTATTATAGTCATCGTAGCCGCGATATGCGGGCGGTGGTGGTGCATGACGGACCAGATTCTGATTGATTAGATTGTGTTAATTACCAACTTCAGTAGATCGCGTAAAACAGAAAGACAGGAAAGTTACCTGGTATGCTCCGTCTGACATGGCTTAAGTACACGAGTAAGTCAATTGAGTATATATTTAGAGGAGAAAAGGAGAGTGAATCGGTATTTGACCAGAATGAAGGGGCTGGTGGGGAGCACGACTCCTGCAGCCGCGCATTTATTCTTGGATTTAGCTAAGGGCCGAGTCACAAACATCACACGATCAACCACGACTACTGCAATGGCCAGAATTATTTGTGTGTTTGGTTTATTATAACGAAATATGGTAAAGATTACCAGAAATTACAAAGCACAAATGGGATTTAACCACTCTCCGCATGTACGCGCGTCTTCTAATAGTAAAGCTGTAATCTCGACGCGGCTGAAAATCACACGCGTCGCGTCAACCGACGCCTCGCAACATTTGTCACCCAGCTGCTTCTAAAAACAGAAACAGCAGAGATTGTTTTAATAGGAAAATATCAAATTGCCAATTGTACAGGCGAAACTCCTTGCGTAATCCCAGCATACCATATAGCCCAAAGTGTAGCAATCTGTAGAACGATAATCATGAGACATAATAGAAACCCCCGCCATGCTGCAGCGTATAACAAGACCCAACGTAAGAAATATGTACAAACGAACAAAAAGCCCAAAACGCAATCAAAATGAGACAACGAAACAATAAACAAAATCCTAAGCCCGTGTGAGGAAGTGGGTCCGACGCCCGTGTCGTCCTCTCGTAACGGCCGGTATCCAGCTCTTGAAACTCTTCGCCCCGTCGACTTTCTTCTGCCATGTGAACTTCTCGCCAACGTTGATCTCTCTGTCAACGGCCATAATTGAAGCCTCCAGCAGAGGAAACGTGCGTACTTGGATCTCGTCGCCACGGCTTTCGTTGCGGTGGTAGGCGTGTGTGGTGCACTTGCTGCAAAAGGTGCAGTGTATAGTATTGCTGTCGGCATCGACGTAGGAGTAGACTTGAGGCGTACCGTGTTCAAAGCGAACAGCGGATATCGAGGTTAGCAGTATACCGCAAAAGTCCCCGCCGCCTAGAAGTTTGCAAGAGCGGCAGTGGCACAGAGTGTGGCCCTAAAGACAGGATGGTCAGTATATATCATAGAGCACGCGTTGGGAGAAGGAGCGGCGTACGGGAAGAGCTCTGCCGTCAGCGGTGACTGTCCATTCAAGGTCGCCGCAGTGGCAGCGGCCATGCAGAGTAGCTGAAGACATGTGTTTGGACAAGTAGATGAATACAGAGCGCGTGAGGCAAGATGTAGAGGTAGAGGTTGGAGAAGGAGGCGAAGTTTGAAGTCAGTCAAAAGCCGGCCGGGACGGAAGTTTAAAGTCTCATTAAAGTCTGCTCCAACGGTTTCCAGGATTTATCTATCTCTTACCGGCTGCTTTGAGAGCAAAGGTATTTTTATTGGTTCATTATTGCTTGAATTATGAAACGGGAAATAGATTCTATCAATAAATACTATTAATACAATCAAGTGTCTTCTATTTTCTATTACTCCTCCTCACCGCTTCACTTCTCGGCTATCGCGGGTTCTTCCGCCCCAGCCGTGGCGGGGCCCTATCTTCCCCAGGTGGCGAACCAAACGACTCCACAGTTCGCCTCCCATTTCCACTCTCGCCATCCTCCTACCGAGCAGGCTCATGCAGGATCTTCGTCTAGCAGCTGCACAGACAACCATCAAACTTTAATTCTTGCTCATCTGTAGCATCTCCTATCTATGTAGATAACTTAAGCGAGTCATATTATACAGCTTCTGTCTCTCAATTTCTTCTCTATGTGTACCGGCTTGTAGACTTGCGGTCCTTAAGTGCACGCGCACGCTTTTCTGCGCGTTCTTGCGCAATCTGCATCTTCTGCTGGACTCGTTCAAGGCTCATGCGCACGTCTCCCTTCTTGAAAGACTGCACGTCGAAATAAGCAGGCGCGAGCTCAAATAGCCATTCCGGCTTAATCACCGTCACCGTTCGAATGTAATTCTTCGTGGTCAATACAAACTCGTTGTAAATGACCCACTCGCCTTCTTTCTCAAGCACGGTAGACGGATGCAGCAAGACGTCCTGCGAGTCTTTAACCGTGACATAATGTTTTCCATTTGGTGCCTTCTTGGCCACTTGCATGAAAAATCCACTGGTCAGAGCTCTCCGGATATTCGTAAAGTAGTTGACATCTTCGAACGGTGTGCTCACTAAATCCAAGTCATTCCGCTCCATGATTCTTTTCAGTTGACTGCGTACGCTATCTGCGCTCTGCAATGATCTCAGCGACAAGAAATGGTCATAACACCATTGAGAAGGGTTAGACTGAGCCTCGGGACTCTTAAAGGCATGATACACGTTAAGCAGAGTAAGATGATCACCTTCGACATGTTTGAATGTATTCTTCATCTCATCGGCCGCCTTTCGCGCATTGTTCGGTCGCACAAAAACACTAGGCACCGAAAGCATCGCTGTCAGCGATAAGATCTCATTCGAGCAGTAAAACTCAGGTGAAGTAATCAACATCACAGCTAACATCGGGTCAAGAGGGAAATCAGACGCAAGTCGTCCTAACGCCGTCAAATTTCCATCGTCGTCTAGACAGGCAAGGTAGTTGAGTTCTTCCAATGCACGCATCATAGTTTCAGGCGCAGGCGGATCCATAAAATCAAAATGCACCAAATCATCAATCCCAAGCTTCTTCAACTCTAGAACTGTAGACGCCAAGTTGCTTCTCAAGATTTCAGGATAACTCTGCTCATTCAACTCCTTCTTGAAAGCGTCTTCGGTATATAAACGGAAACATTTACCAGGTCTCGTACGACCCGCACGGCCGGCACGTTGCTGCGCCGAAGCCTTCGAAATTGGCGCGACGATTAACGACTCGACACGGATACGTGGATTGTACAGCTTCTGTTTCGAAAAGCCTGGATCGACCACATACACGATTCCGTCGATGGTAAGCGAGGTCTCAGCAATGTTTGTTGAAATGACTACTTTACGTCCAGGTGGGCCGCCTTTGACTCGAGGCCCAGGAGCGGGATCAAAAATCCTCTGCTGCTGGTTAGGTGGCAACGAACCATACAGAGGATACACAACAAGTTGGCCACACTCAGTCTCACGTAGCAACTCGTCGGCTTCCAAAGAGATCTTTCGGCAGGCGTCTTCAATTTCTTCCTCGCCAGTCAGAAACAGCAAGATATCACCAGGTGCCTCGGTAGCGTGGATCTGCAGTACAGTCTGAATGGCAGCCTCAAGATAGTCTCTCTGATACTCGGGGGTATAGTAAATATCGACAGGATGAGTACGTCCAGGAACAGCGAGTAAAGGCGCATCATGAAAATACTTCTGGAACTTTTGCGCATCAAGAGTAGCAGACATGATAATAATCTTCAAATCCGGTCTGCGCAACGCAATCTCCTTTAAAAGACCCATCAATATATCTGTGGCAAGTGTGCGCTCGTGAGCCTCATCAAGCATGATACAGCTATAGCGATCAAGAGTCGGATCGTTCATAGCCTCTCTCAGCAGCATACCATCAGTCATATATTTTAGAATTGTACGGTTCGAAGTCTTGTCTTCGAATCTGATGCTGTAACCAACTTCTTCTCCGAGACGTACGTCTAGTTCGTCAGCTACACGCTTAGCAACAGACATCGCAGCCACTCGTCGCGGCTGAGTACAGGCAACCATTTTTCCTTCTGCATCATCCATAAATTAGCATTCCAAAATTCCCATATAAAAGTTATCATCCGTACATACCTTGCTGAGGCAGATCGTCATACAAGACAAACTGTGGAATCTGCGTCGTCTTTCCCGAGCCAGTCTCACCGACGAACACCATAATTTGAGTCTTATGAAACGTCTCCAAAAACTCCGCGCGTTGCTGATGAACAGGTAATTCCCGTCTCTTTTCTAGAATCGTGAAGTACTTCTCTGAAAAGGGTCGTCCTGTGAACGGATTCAGCGGCCCATCCTATACCAACATTAGTCTACTTGCACACAAAATCACAAGCCTGTAACAGGGCATACCTCAGCTTTCGAAGCTTGATCGACGGTAGTTTTATGGCGAACAAAGCCTTCGAATAACGATGATTCTCCATTTGCAGGTGAAATCCGTCGCGAAGGAGTTGACGAAGCAATATTCTCGTCATCCATATGAGCCAGGTACGGATTCGAGCCGTTTCTGTCAATAACTTTTTGGCGTTTACTAGCGCGATCTTCTGACATGTTATTTTTCACGAGTTTCTCTTGTCGAATCAGTTCTTTAAGTTATCTGATATTGTTGGTATAAGTGAAAAGTGTGAGAAACAGAAAAACAAAACCTGGGAAAAAAATTGGCTTGGCTGTCGTGCGGCTGCCGTTCAACTCCCTGTCTACCACAGAAAATTGGTGCGAATTTTGATATTGAATTACTACTTGCCTCAGTAGAACCCAGGATATCAAGGGTAGATAATCGAGATCTGGAATGTCTAAAATTTTAATTGAGGCATAGTACTAATGTAATTCGCGGGCACTTAACTCAGAGGTTAGCGCTAAGGTATTTAAAGCAGCATATAAATTCAAATTCACAAGCACGATGCCGCCTCTATTAGGCGCGCAGCTAGCTGAAGCATCGAAAGTGATTTCAAAAGCAGCCTGGATCCGCTCTACTGAGTCTTCGAAAAATGCGCTTGAGAGACTGATGAGATATATCCAGGGGATGGAGACAGATCAAGATGAGGAGGAAGTTGGATCAGTCAACTCAGAGAATGACCAGGCGATTAAGATCGACGAGAGAAAGAAGATCAAACTGGAGAATGATATTGAGATAAGTGATCCGGAGCTATATGTTGCCGAGTATTTGACTGGCCTACTAAGGCGAATTGACGAGGCCTCGCGTGAAGATCAAAAGAAGAGTCCGGGTGTATTTTCAATAGCGCTAGGAGATATGAAAACCGTCGGAGCTTTGATAGACTTAATTGTCATTGAGTGTGTGTACCCTGCGCTGGCTCCAAATGTTGGTATTCCAATTGAGAAACGACTTAAAGAAGGAAAGCCTAGACATGGTCAGATGCGACATACAAGGCGATCTGAGATTTTACGGATGGTTGTGGATTTATTCGCAGAGATCGTTGCTAGTGAGGATGATCTGGCGGATATCATTATGAGTGGTCAATATGCTTCAGATATTATATGTGGGCTTATAGAGCTAGGACATGATGATGAATACGCTAGCGAGCAGCAGGCACAGTATCGACTCAAGCTTGCTGATTTTTTCTCAAGGTATGTCGATATTCGCCTTTGAAGTTTCTTTACTTACTAGTGTGAACAGACTACAAACATATACTTTATTAATCTACATAACAACTCTTTTACAACCGGGTTGTCCACCATGGTTTTTATCAGTCCTCACACGCACACTCGCAATGATTCCCATGTCGCGGCCCAACGATGGCGTCAAAGCCCTTATCGAAATGATAGGTGGCTTACGAGACGACGAGCAAGTCTCTGTTGAAAAATTGGACCGTGCAGCAAAGGTTTTATGCAGTATACCTAAAGGTATCGAGGCAAGGACCTATTTCTCAACAGTATGTGGCCAGCTTCTCGCAATATTAGATGTCAAGGAGCAAAAGCTACTTGTTTCGTCCACTGTGCAGGTGGTTTCGTCAATACAGAAAAGCCGACCTAGGGTAGTCAATGATTTCATTTATCAGCCGATTATTTCAAAAATATCGCCGCCTGATGCTAAAAGCGAAGATGATGTCTTGGTCACTGATATCGAGCTGTCCAGTGCGATTTCCCGTCTGTCGTTATTAATCCGAAGTTCTGACTCCACCACGACTCTATCGCTTTTGTCCTCTTTGGTGCACAGCTTATGGGCGCTGATGTGCTTTCAGAAGAAAACTTCGAGATCAATTGACGTCACTAAAAGTTTACTTTCGATATACGTCAAGATGGGCGATACATCCAGCATAGTGTCCGATTTGATCTCACATATATATGATGATGGAGCGAGTACTTGGAAATTAGGAGACGGCGATAACGGTGGAGTTGAGATTCGGAAGCGCACAAAGACATATACAGAATTGACGCAATCCGATATGCAAGCCGGATTAGGAGGAATTGACGAGTTGGAGATGCGCGTTGAATTGTTGCTGAGCCTTGTTAACGAGGCTGACAGGACTGCGCTGCGGACAGTGTTTTTGAACACGGTTCGCAGATGGCTTGCGCGACGACGAGAGGTCGATTCGAATCCCTTCCTGTATGAATTCAATTGATGTAATTGTTTGGTATAGACTAACATGGATTTCTAGTGTCTTTGTGGATTTGCGCATCTTAGAAGGATTGCTAGATAAACACAAAGCTGATATTATTGAATCACCTACCGAAATTATCAGTTTAGTTTCTAGTATTCTTGACGAGTTTGTAGAAGCAATGAACGAGAAATTGGAAGCAAAGAGCAAGCCTCTCTTTGAACAATTGGCTGATATCACAAAAGATATTGAAGAAGATGATGAAGACGCAGATTCGGATGACGAAGACGAGGATCTCGAAGAAGAAAAGACAAGCGCAGAGACCGTTCAAGTGGCGCTTTCATTACTAACTGCTATCGTATCTGAATCGCTTATAGGTTCGTCAAAGTTAAGTGATGACGACCAACGGGTTTTGAAGTCATTTGGCCATTCGTTAAAACGGATTGCCGAGCATGGTCCGCCGAGTGTTTCATCATCGGCGGAGACACTGGCTATACTGCTAGACGAGACGAACATTCCTACTGCTCGGTCAAAGAGCAAGATGACTGAATCTCAACAAAATTATCAAACTGCGTTAACTAATCTGCAAGATCCATTGGTACCGGTTCGTGCTCACGGATTACATCTTCTTCGAAACCTGATTGTTGCTCGAGATCCGGTTATTAATGTGTCATCAGTTTTGAACGTATACATGTCGACACTTAATGACGAGGATTCATTTATATATTTAAACAGTATAAAAGGTCTCCAAACTCTAACCGACATCCACGGCATGCACGTTATACGGCCGTTGATTGCCAAATACACGTCGGCCGGAAAATCTCCTACGCTTGACGAGCGGTTGAGAATCGGCGAAGCCATTTTGCGAACTGTTCAGCGCCTGGGAGACGCTCTAACGGGCTCAAGCGCCGATATCATTATGCACGCTATGATTTCTACGGTTGCCAATCGCAGACTTGATACACGCCTACGATCGTCTGCATTAAGTATTATGGGGATGGCATGCGAAGTAAATCCCATTGGAATTAAGAAATGGGTAAATGACGGTATTGAATGCTCGCTTGGTGTTTTGACGTTTGAGAAAACTGGCGAGGAGAAAGCGCCATTACGACGGGCAGCTGTTGTTCTCATTGGATCCTTACTTAAGGGGGTCGCTGGGCTCGTGGAGTTCCCCAAAGAGTTCGCGAAAGAAGTTGTTCGGACAATGAAGTATATAGAAACTACTGACGAAGACGCGTTAGTGCGTGTACAAAGCGGGAATGTGCTTGATATTCTGGGAGATATGATTGCCAGTGAATTTGAGCCTTCGAACTGATATAGCGAATGTAAGATAGTACAACGAATAAACGGTGCAATTGAAATTTGCTGTATCCATTATAAATAACATAATGCGCTGATATTGTACACTTTTTAAAGCATCGTGCTTCTTATAAGCAAAAACCCTTATTATAACCGAACCCAACTCATCTCTTTATTCATCCTTCATTGATTCGTCTGCATTGGCAGTCGATGCATCGTTCACCCAAAGAACATTGTTACACCTGCTCATTCTCGTTAGCCAGATCAACATATCTAATAAAAAATCACCACGCACCTGATCATGATTTCTCCTAAACTGCCCTTGTCTTCGCCATCAACAAACTCCACTGTATTGTCTAATTGTAAATTCATGTATGAATCTACCGAGATCAATATTCCTTTATATTCTGTCTTGCCCCATTTTAAGCGGACAATTACTTCCTTGCCTGTTAAATCTTGCAGAAAGGGTTTAGGATTGATTGGGACGAACTGATTTCAATGTTAGCTTTAGTCGTCAAATCTGCAGGTAGAAAATGTTGTAAAAAATACTTACACCAGACATCTTTTCTTATAAGAGAAGTGGTGCCGGTTGAGAGGTGATAGTCGCAAACACAGTAAACAGTTCCAATCCTCGATGTCTCGAGCGAGGAGGTTTTCTTTAATGTGATCAAGTCACCAATACTCACGTGACGGGGTCACATACGTCACGAACTTATCTCGTTGACTCTATCCGGCGTAGGTGAAGTATTGTCTACTGCTTGTCCACGATTGAAGCATTAACTGATTGCAGAGTTGACCAGCTTTGATATTGTTTGCTGGTGCTAATTTGCTGTTTGTTATTGCGGAAGGAGATATATATACAGAAGTATTTAAGAATAGCTTAATTATTTCTGCTCTCAATGGCTCTTAGTGCTGTGAGTTCGACCCGGAACTTCATGATTCACAACTCTTCGAGTATTGTTGCTAACAGGAGTTGTTTCGTTCTAGTGGCGTCAATTCACGTTTTTTGACGTGCTCCCAATCAGAGATCCGGCTGTTACAGACGAGGATGGTCCTTTGTACTCGGTAAAGATTCGACCAGCAACAAAAGTTGACTTTGGGACGAGATCGCTAACTCGAGAAATAGGATCCTAATGTGTCAGCTGTGTGCTCCGGTACCGGTTCGTTGTATTTGGGTACTACTACTGGTACAGTTAAGATTGTCTCCAAGTCATTGAAGTTGCAGGTGTCGTTTACTGCTCATGATAATTCGTATGCAATTACCTATATGAAGCAGGTGGAAGGAACTCCCAATCTTTTAACAGTTGCTGTATGTGCTTTGATGGTGACTGAAATGTGTCTCTGAATATGCGATGCTGACGGTGGATGAATATAGGAATCGGAGACTGCTGAACCGCAGATTCGTTTATGGTCGCTGGATACACCTGACAAAAAGACCCAAGGTCCAAAATGCAACTTTTCAATTAATATACACATGAAGAAGATAACCGAGGTGAGTCTCATTATAGATTGAAGACGGCAAAAATTCTAATGATATTATCAGATTTCTGCAGTTGCGCTCGCCGACGATTTCTCAATTATTGCGATTGGCTTAGTGAACGGCCATGTAGTTCACATTCGCGGCGATCTACTTCACGATAAAGGTCTCAAGCAAAAAGTCGTATACGAAAGTCCCGCACCAGTCACCGGACTTGCCTTTTACGAAGCTAGTAAAACTTCCCTATTATACATCTCCACGACTGAACGAATAATTACTGTATGGACTACAGGTAAAAATCAAGGAAGTTTAGCTCGCGTTCTGGAAGAGAAGGGATGTCCTGTCGGATGTATGGGTATCAAGAAGGCCACAGGAGAGATCCTCGTTGCTCGTGAAGATGCTATATATTTTTATACCCCTTATGGAAGAGGCCCGCTATATGTCTATGATGGTCCCAAGTCACAACTATTTGTCTACAAATCTTATATCGGAATAGTCTCGCCTACGGGTGCGGCAGCAGATTCGACAGTTCAGTCTACTGTGCGCAAATATGTGGGACACATTTCTAGCTCCGATCCATTTGAGACCACGCAGTTCACAATCCTAGACACCGAAAATAAGTTTATTGCGTATACTGGTCAATTTGTCGGGGGAGTCAAGTCTATTTTCACAGAGTGGGATGACTTGTATGTACTTGGAGGCGATGGGCAACTGTACAGGCACCAGGAGCGTGATTTACAGTCGAAATTAGATATCTTGTATCAGCGGAATCTCTACGTACTTGCCTTAACTTTAGCTTCCAATGCCGGAGCAGATGACAAACGTGTTATGAGTATATACAAGAAATACGGTGACTATTTATACGACAAGGGCGAGTACGATGATGCAATGGTGCAATATATCCGTGCTATTGATGGCGGCGAAGTGAGTCAAGTTATCCGAAGGTATTTGGATTCTCAGCGAATTTACAATTTAACATCTTATCTGGAGGAGCTTCACAATAAGGGAATTGCTACAGCAGATCATACTACATTACTTCTGAACTGCTATGCAAAGCTCAAGGATACGGAGAAACTGGAGACATTTATTAAATCTGAAGGTGAAAATTTGAAGTTTGATCTGGACACGGCCATTCAGATGTGTCGGCAGGGAGGTTACTTCCAGCAAGCGGCTTACTTGGCGGAAAAACATGGACATAACGATCTTGTAGTCGACATTACTATGCAAGACCTGGGCGATTATAAATCAGGCCTAAGATTCCTGCAAAGTCTACCGCCTGAGGATATGTACCACAATCTTACGCGATACGGCCGTGTTTTGCTTCGGCATATACCTAAAGAAACAACGAATTTGTTCATTGATTATTTCACTGGAAAGTACGTGCCTCGCAAGATCCCGAATGTTGCAGAGCTTGATCCTGCCGCCGAGCAAGCACGCACTATGTCACCGCCTTCTGTCATGCCAAATTATAAGAATCTGCTTCCTTATATGTCAGGTAGTCGACCTGCGTCCGTAATGTCTGGTCAGACTGGTGACGCTGCAACTATAATGAGTGCTATCACGACTAACGTGGGTAAATTATCCACTGCGGTTGGAGGTGCTATTGGGGGAGGCGTAGCGGCCACTAATGGGTCGGTGACACTTGAATCCAGCGCATTTGAATCGAATGGCAAGGTAGAAGAATACACAGTGCCGAAACCTCGGACCGTCTTTGCCACATTTGTTGATCAACCTGATGAATTCATTGTATTCCTGGAAGCTTGCATTGAGCATCATCGGGTAGTCGGCGGTGCTGAGAGTGATGAGATTGATATGTACACTACTCTTTTCGAAATGTATTTGCAAAAGGCTGAAGCAAGTATGAACGAGGAGGAAAAGAATCGTTGGGAGGACAAGAGTAAAGAGCTGATTACCGGATTCCAAGCTCCTATTGATCCATCAAATGTCCTTTTACTTTCTCATTTGTACTCATACCGCGAAGGAAAGATCTTGGTTCGCGAAAGAGAGAATTTGCATATCGATATATTTCGGTCATATGTCTCTGTCAGCGACACTATATCGGCCATTCAGACACTGCACAAATACGGCGACATCGAGCCTGAATTGTATCCTCTCGCACTCTCATACTTCACATCATCGCCAGAAGTCATGGCAATTGCTTCTGATGAACTAAGCCACGTATTAAAGAAGATCGAGCAGGAAGGCTTGATGGCACCGCTACAAGTAATTCAGGCTCTGAGTGTTAATGCTGTGGCTACAGTGGGTGTTGTAAAAGGATACCTTTCCGAGATCATTGAACGAGAGAAGAAAGAAATCGATACGAATCGCAAGCTCACTGAATCATACAGAATGGAAACTCAGGCTAAACTTGAAGAGATCCGTGAGCTGGAAACAGAACCCCGTGTGTTCCAGTCTACTCGTTGCGCGAGTTGTGGTGCTGCATTGGACTTACCTACCGTGCATTTTATGTGCAAGCATTCTTACCATCGCCGATGCCTCAACGAGGTTAACGAGGACACCGAATGCCCTCAATGTGCTCCTAATAACTCTACTATCAGAGCTATTCGCAGAGCTCAGGATGATATGGCGGACAGACATGACTTATTCAAGATTGCGCTGGAGGAGAGTGACGATAAGTTTAAGGTCATCAGTGATTTCTTTGGTAGAGGGGTCATGCAGCAAGTAGAATTCTTGGTTGAATAGGCAATCTAAAGGCGTCGGTTTTTCTAGTGATTTTGGTCAGAACTTTTAATATTATTTTCATGTCTAAATTACAATTCTTCATTATCCGTGGTTGGTGATCTATCATGCTTCTCGTCCCCCAATTCAATGCCAGTTTGTATGCTTTGCTCTTCTTGAGCTATTCCATCAATGCTCTCCTGTTTGTGATTTGTAGGTAAATGGTTCGTATCTGCTGTGAGAGTTGGACTGCCTCTAATTATAGGAACTTCCTCTGGAGGTCCGTCGTCATCGTCATCACTATCTTCGTCGCTATCGCTGTCGTCTTCACTGCTCGAGCCACTATCGCTGTCACTACTATCGGAGCTACTGGAACTAGAAATCTCTGCAGTCTTTTTCTCGGATATCGTAGCTTTATGTACTGCATCTGCCATTCGAGCGCCTCCGCGACCTGATCTTGCTCCCCGCCGGCGGCTTCGTCCGCGACCTCTCATGCGACTTGAACTCTCTCGTAGGATATCTTGCGCGATATTTCGCTGCACTCCGACTCTCCGTTCAACAAGACTGAGAAAATTGTAATCTCTGTCGCCTAATCTCTGTCGTTTTGCGATTTCTTCATCTTCTTCTAATGTATGCGAATTTGCTGGCTGTTGATCCTCATTCTCTCCCCTCAGCACGTCTGCGTACCCGCGACTTCCCATGAGTTCGGTTCGCGAAATATATTGCAAAACAGCGTCTTTGATATTTTTCATTCCGGTACAAGAAGCTCGCTGCTTGTGCACGTTGAAGCAGTTGACGCTACAGTATCGAGCCAGACATTTGGGGCATTTGTATGGTGGAGAGGCTTTGGAGCAGGATACGCATAGTGGCTGCACTGACGCAACAGTTGTGTCCATGTATGCGCTATCACCACACAATATTAGATTACGTCTCGCATCCGGTGCCGGCCAGGCTAGCGTTGTAATTATAGATGATATTTTAGAGTCTGGATTTTCCAAGTGAATCGGGTTAGGTGAGCAAGGTACAAGCCCCGAGAAGGGCTTCTACGTCAGCGCCACCGGTGTCAGCGAAGGCGTCGCGGCCAGGCAAGCAAGGTCGGTCCGGCTTGGTCGAGCGCGACATTTCCAAGTGGATCCGTAGTCAACAGCTCATTATTCCACCCTCAAACCACGGCCAAACCTAGCTGTTTGTGTTCAGTGACCTTGGGCTCATCTACTGCTTACTTATATTTAGCGTTTGTGATCGATTCAACGTTTTGGCTTACAGCATACCGGAAAAGGCGAATACAATCAGGCATCGACTAAACCTCGACTCTAAACTGGTCAATTACATATATCACGCGTATACACATCAAACATGGCGAATACTCAAGCATTTTCAAATCCTATGAAGAAATACAAGTATGTCATTCTCTGACTGTGCTTAATGACTAGTCTCCGTTTACCTAGACGTGTTGTGATTCTTGCAAGTCTGTACGATAACTGCGCCTCTATTTTTGATAGATACTGTGGTTGTTGAGTTTTGACTAGAAGGTTAATAGACTCAATCCGAGGTCTCTAGCTTTAACATGACGCTAAGGGTTTTTGAGGAGCACCGCTATGAGACGGAAACTGACATTCAATTATATAGACTAGTCTTCTTAGGCGAACAAAGTGGTACGAATGCAGTTATCACCAGCTTTCGCGTTGTTCTCTGACGTACTAATCTCCTCGATACAGTCGGCAAAACATCATTAATAACACGGTTTATGTACGATTCATTTGACTCCCAATATGCTGTATGTTATTTTGAAGTACATAACGGGGTTTCTCAGCTAATCTCATATTCTTAGGCTACTATTGGAATCGACTTCTTGTCAAAGGTGAATCAGCAATCTATCTACTGTCACACGAACTTACATTGACTTTCCTAGACTATGTATTTAGAAGACCGCACAATTAGATTACAAGTGAGTGTGGTTCGAATGAGAATTGAGCTATGAAAGGCGGCTAACCTGGCCTAGTTATGGGATACTGCTGGACAGGAGCGCT
Organism: Myxozyma sirexii; assembly: GCA_030568315.1. Taxonomy (NCBI): domain Eukaryota; kingdom Fungi; phylum Ascomycota; class Lipomycetes; order Lipomycetales; family Lipomycetaceae; genus Myxozyma; species Myxozyma sirexii. Next base: position 153,394 of record JAJLTT010000025.1, read on the forward strand.
TTAGGAGTCTAATTCCTTCGTACATTCGGGATTCTTCAGTTGCTGTCGTAGTGTACGACGTCACCAGTATGCTTTCCACCAACCTGTACCTGAATTGCTTACTTTTACTAACTAGCGATAGACCGTAATTCTTTCATCAATACATCAAAATGGATAGACGACGTGCGGGCAGAACGAGGAAACGATGTTATTATTGTGTTAGTCGGCAACAAGACTGATTTAAATGACAAGCGTCAGGTTACTACCGAAGATGGCGAGAAGAAAGCCAAAGAAGTGAAGGTTATGTTTATTGAAACTAGTGCAAAGGCAGGTCATAATGTCAAGACTCTGTTCAGAAGGATTGCACAAGCACTTCCTGGCATGGAAAGTTCTATGGAGGAAACTAATCAAGCTCAGAGTAAGCATACAAAGCATTGTAGCGGTTGGGGAAAAATGCTAACTGTTTTTGGGTAGTGATTGACGTGAATATTGATGCCACACAGAAGAGCGCCAACGAGGCCGCTTGCAACTGTTAAGTCGAAGCCTGACATTATAGGCACCAATGCTTTCAGTTATGCCATCTTTATATTATATACAAAATATGTGCATTTGGCTGGGCGGAAAATACTTGGCATCCAGCATAAGTTTATCAAGGAGGATATGACGGCATTGCTCTCCTATTATTTTTCGACTCTGCTAAAGATGTGGTTGTTGACTCTTTATTATTATATGTCTGGAGTTTGAAAATCTACTTTGATTTCCATCTGAATTTTGATTGTAAAGTGGTGCTGACAATGCTTTTTTTTTCTTCTTTTATTTGTGTCGTTCTCTTTAGAAGCCTCTGTGTATTTGTATACTTATTTTGTTTATGTGTATCTAGTGTTTTCGATTTAGTAAATGTTTCTTTTCTTATTTAGTTTCGTTTCGCTTTTCGTGCAGGTTTTTAAGAATTCGTTTATTTTGCTATATAATCACATCCATTGGCTTATTATATTCAATTTACTTACTCTCAGACCTTGTTCACACGCCTAGTCACTATTCAACATAAAATATACAGAACCCATCATCGGAAAAGACTATTTACCATTCTTCTCATCAGAATAAAACACATCGTCATCAGACTCTGCCTTTGAGCTTGCGGTACTAACACTTCGCCGCTTGCACGATGGCCCAGGCCGATCAATGTTCGACTCTGGAGCTGACCGAGGAAGGACATAACCATCAGAGTCAACAGGCCGTGGACGAACTATCAAGTGTTGGAAATTCGTTGCGTCGAGTGTAATATTCGGATTCGTCGATATCATAGTCCGTCGCGTTTCCTGCGCGATGCGGAATTTGCGCTGCTCGTGCTCTTGGTATTTGACTATCGCGACACGACAGATGCCAATGCAGAAAATGACCATCCAAGCAGCGAATAATGCACTCGCAATGAAATACTCGAGGTTAATACCTGATCTGTATGCGGCCTCAGCGCGTTGAAATACTGCTAATACTGTACTACTTGTATCGTTCATAAGTTCTGAAATCGCGGCTTCTGAGGCTTCAGTAGAGTTCGAAGACACAGTCGAATTATCAGACTCGACTGATAATAGAGCTTTGGTTATAACATTCTCACTTACGCGCGGAAGACTTATGTGCGCATTATCATGAGCCCAGGTTAAGCCAGACTGAATTCCTTCAATCTTAAGCAGTAGAAGGCAATTCAAAACGTCGACAATCGGATCATATAGGGGTGTATTCCCGAAAACTTCGTTCAGACTAGACATCATCTCGTCGACAAATGTGTTGAGTGTATTGTTGACACCACTTGTGGCGTCTAAAACCCATTCGAATAAATTATCGTTGATGTCAGCTTCCTGAAGCGCCAAAGCTTCGTTTGCACCATTTGTCCACTCCTGTCCTTTATCTTGAACCGTCGATACAACTGTAGCTGTAAGATTGCCAACTGATAGCGCCAGTGCTGGAGACTTGGCTTCTAATTTGGAAAGAATACCGGACTGGATGACGGCACTGGCTAAACTTACTATCGCCAAACTTAGCACAACCAGAGACGGAGGATACGTAATATACGCTATAAACCAACGAGCGGCCGACTGATCCTTTGCAGACTGTATAGGTCGAGTCACAAAAATGCCAAAGTAATGAATAAACGGGCTTGTCGAAGCCTGAAAACTATCAATTGGATCCAGATTTTTATCAGTGCGTTGCAAAGCGCGGGTCAAAGTAAATACCCGTTTTCGTAGCGATTTCCACCGTATCAAATCCAAGTATCCCATAGGCACCATCGACAGAATAGCAAGGACGACAAGAGCAATTACAGCAGCTCTCGACATCGTCTTCACCATTAAGACTACATCATCGAAGAAGTCGCTGATAGCTGGATCATCTTGACAGAAAGTCATCTCTTCTTTACTTGGGACGGGTAGCACAGATCTGTCAAACTTGTAATCCGAAAAAGAAGAATTAATCACAGTCTAAAGTAGATGTTAGTTATAGATCTTCAAGTAATAAGCATATGAGTGGTCTCACTCTAATTTTCTCAAAAGGATATTTGATCGCGGTATCCGTAGCATTCTGTACCTCAGTGAAAGTCGGCAGGTCAGACCTCAGCTCTGCTAATTTCGAGTTGATCGACGTTGAAATCGATATATCAAATTTCGGAATGGATAACGATGGAATATCCGTGGAGTTATCGCCCGTTAAGAAATCAGACACCGATTCTATTGTTCGTTCCAAACTCGAAAGCGCGCTGTTAAAAGTATCAACGATATTATTGACGTCCGAGTTAAACGTGATTGCTGTTTTGTTGACAAATGAGACGATTGAAGAAGTAGCGTTTAGAACATTCTCAGCCGTTCCGGTGATAGCCATTGTTAGAAGACAAGTGTAGGTAGATGTCATTACATTTATAGCAAACACGACAATCTCCTCAACAGCGACAACCATTAAATCAAGTGTATCGACCAGCGCAGCAACTGATAGCTCGACTCCCGACCCGACGAGCTCATTGGCGCCAGTTGATATGTAATATGGCATCGAAATAAGTGCATTGCCGGATGTTTCTGCTTTTCCACAAGCAGCCATTGCTTCGCTTCGAGCAGCAGCCAAAGCGTGGTTTAAAGAATCGGAGGAAAGAAGCAGCTTTGACAACACCAAGATACAGATGATTGTCCAGCGGTTAGCCCACACAAGAGACAACCGATCCTTCGGACCCAAGTACGGTGGCAATCCTGATCCATCAGGGAAGTTAGGCGGTGGAACACGATTGTCTCCGCGAGGGTGTAGATCAGTCCAGCGAATGGCCTGATAAGCTGGAAGCGTGACGTTGGGGACCTGGCGATCCTGCGATTCAGCAAATGTCGGCGGAGGAGTAATGTATTCTGTGTCCGAGGTGGGATATACCCAGTTATGCCAGTATCTTCTAGCTGCAGACATTCTTGGTATGATAAATAGATCTGGTTGAAGCCAGAGAAAGAATACATCTCTGTGAGATATATGGTGATGGACCACAAGCAGAACCGGTAACAGAATCAGAAATGAAACAACAGATCCCAGCCACCGACAGCCAAAAAAGGTCCAATTTCCTAGCTAAGGGTATCTGATTAGTGGCTGTAAGGATATTCTACATATTGGAGACGAGATGTTGTACTCGGGGTAGAAAGAAGGTAAACAACAACAGTATTGAACCCTTCCGAGGTGTGGCACGGCAAGTTCCGTGCTCGCTTTGAAGCAGCCTCAACTAAGCATGCGTTTCATGACTTCGTTCTGCTTTTATTTGCCGAATGGATTTCTGAACTACAAATCGTGCAGTAACATGACGATAGCGCAATAGTCTCTTATGTGGAGTATATGTCATGATAATTAGACGTAGGCGGCTGCATGCACACGCAGTCAGCGACTGGAGCAGCTTATAATCCCGGGGTCTCGTGGGTACATCTGCCCCATCAGCCATTTATATTGATACCATACAAATCCTAATGCGTTGCCGCAAATAGTGGACTATAGGTTGCCGTGGAGACTGTCATCGTAGCAAAATGTTAATCAACAAGCTACCACTTTAGGAAACCACAACAATGCGTACTTCCTTCTCGCTAACGTGCTGGACCGGTTCCTTCTACTTCCCGATACTAACATGACAAATGAACTTCAAAAGAACCAATAGAATCCAGGCCACTCGAGCTGTTCTAGACCTGAGAGAAAATACAGATCTGCCGACGACTACATTCACGCCTACAATTGTCCAGACTACCTCATACATTGTCCCACACATCTCTGGCGCTAACGGATTGCCCAAAGGAATAATTGTCGTGTTTGCGCTCTTGGCTATCGCGTTCGCTGCGTTTGGATATATTCTAGTACGAAGCGGCGCTCGGCGCAAAGGAGAGAGGACATGGGTTGAACAGAATGAGGATGCCAGGAGACAAGTCAGGGACATGGCAGAAAAACTAGGATCGTACTTGAGACGGAGAGGTGATTTGAGTGACCAAGATGAGACGCTGTCGCAGACAGAAGCTCGTGGAAGAGAGTATGAGTACATCCCACAGCCGAGATCTCCGTCAGAATATAGCGATGACGGCGAGAAATCTTTCGATGAAGAGTCTGACGGAGACGACAGTTATTATCCTGACGGACTACAAAAGCTGGAAAATGCTCGATTGGAACTCGAGAGGTTACGCATGACAAGCTCTTTGCCCAGTATTAGAGGAGCAGAGCAGTTGCCGTTTATAATAGGCGAAAAGTCAACCCAACAACGACCACACTCAGGTACGCAATCACCTCATGGGCCAGAGCAGCCACCGAACTTGACTGCCGTCGGTGAGTTTCAGCCAGAAATTCCGCGTACTCCTGAAAGAAGTATACGGCTATCAAGCTATACTCTTCCCACCCCGCCTCCTCCACTCCATTCACATCACAGAGGCTCGTATCATCGCGAAACGTCTCTAAGTCCAAAGCAAAACTCTCATCATCGAATACATCCGCGCGGACCTCGCTCTGAGTATACAAGTCACAATGACCACGGCCAGTTTCCAGTGCAGTATCTATACAGCTCTTCGGACGAATCTCACTCTTTGTCTTTTCGCAGTAGCAGTTCTTTGTCGTTGGATTATGATGATGCATCTTCCCAATCTTCAGGGTATCCTGATACGCGACATATCAGGCAGCCGAGGGCTTCAGCATATTCTGACGTCCTAAATTATCGGCATATGCATACGCAAGATCGTCACATACTGCCACTCAACTATCGATATAGCTAGCTCCAAACCGCTGTCAACAGGCGGGGTACTCAGTCAGAATCAGAATCTTCCACGGGCGGGAACCAGCCGTACTCTCGAAGACTGATCAAACGCGGTCGTCGGTTCCCATCCATCCTTACTTCGACGCCCTCAGCAGTTAACCTCTCACCCTGCAAATCCATACCACCTCTAGCGCGGAACGCAATCTTCCCATCCGACGAAATCACACGCCACCAAGGTACAGTTTCGCTGTTAAATCGTATGAGACCGTCAGCTTCGTCGTCTTGATCTGCTGCGTTATTATGTGGATCCGGATCCTCATGGGTGTTGTCGGCAGTCGTAAGAACAGTTAGATCAGAGTTTCGGAGGTACTTTAGTGCTGTGCCAACTTGTCGTGAATTCTGGGGTGCTTCAATTAGTCTAGCTATGTGACCTGGATGGAGTACGAGAACATATAAGTATTTACTAGAGAGAACGAACGAGGACAGATATACCATAAGTCGTAACTCTGCCGGGCGGAATCCGTTGAACAGTTTCATAAACCGCAATGTAGAATGCCTCAGCTTCGTCCGTGAGTTGTCGGGAAGCCATTATCGAAGCTGTTGTTAAGCGTTAAGGTTTGGCGGGGAAGCAATATTGACGCGTCGTTTATAACGACGCGTAAACTTTTGACAAGACTTTGATGGAGTATACTCTAGCCAGAAGACACAAATGTCTGCAGATTATCGATATATTCTCATTGGTAGATGTAATTAAGTGGAATTGCACTGGATTTGCTATGCTCAAAAGAGCAGGATTGACCAGATTTGAAGGATAACGCGTACGCAGATGGCCGCGGACAAGGTCGGTTTAAGACAAGTCAACTTCCACTTTCGAATCTTTTGTGTTTTTGGCGGATACTCTAATTTAAAGGGTATGGGTATACTATTGTGCTATTTTGCTCTGCTGAAACCACAATACAGATAAATTGAATTGGCAGAGATCGTACTACGATTAATATTTACTGATATATGTAATATTACTGCCCGTTCATAATCTGAGAAGGCGGGGTGAGCGCAGGTGAGCCGACGCTGGACAGAGCCGGCTACAGCGAGACAGAGGGACTTGAACCGGTTGAGCAGCATCTGTCTTTCTCCACGCTCGAGGCGCTGGCTCGACTATTCTTATAGTCTCAGTAAAAATATTCAATAAAATCGCCTTTCTACACCCAATCTTTCATAGTATCAACAGTCCCCTGCTCCGTGTAAATACGCAAATCCTCTCGGAAAAAATCGGGCTAAGTGTAAGCAAAGCCGGGTCACTTTAACGAAAGCCTGCAGCTGCCTGCTGTCTTTGAGTCTTCCCCTGACCATTGCCAATCATCACCGTTTCTGCATTTCCACGATTTCTCTGTTGATCTCTCGCGTCTGCCACCGGCTCTACCAGACTGCGTTCCAGTCTATACAAAGAATATTTTTGTTGGCATTAGCGACTTCAGGGCGGGTTTCCGAGTAAGCTTCCTTGTGCCGTTGTTGCAGTAATTTATCATACTTCAGCTGCCCGGTTCGCCGTGACTCCACTTTACCGTATGTGCTCCCTTTGCTCTTTCCTTTACGCAGTTCTCTTGAGAGAAGAGAAGCAATTTCCCTGAAGTCTACAGGTCTTGGCGACGCTTGGAATAATTCAAACTCTCGGCCAGGCTTGAACTTGGTGTGGATTTCTATTTTCGGCAAACTGCTAACTACCTCAGTTCCTAGTCCCCAATTCTTCCCACATCTTCCCTTGCTGCATCAATGGCTTCAGCCGCCTCGGTAGCCGGCATGGACCCGGACAACTTGAAGTTCAATATAGCGCCTATCGATATCGTCGAGGCTGATCTGCCGAACTCGCTGCAGCGCCAATTAGATGCGCGACTGGAGAAGATTCAGCGAGAAATCAAAGCCTTTCAAGAATTCAAAGAACGAGAGTTCGAGAGTTATAAAAATGAAGTTGTGGGCACGTACTTGCAACAGAGACGACAGAACAAGTCTGCTTCTCCGGCACGATCATCCACAGCAAGCGCCGGGACTAAGCGACTGAACAGATCTGCATCGACGATCCAGAGTAGTATGAAGGGAAGCAGTAAGCGGCAACGAAACGGTGAAAAGAAAAAAGTCATGTTTATGCTGAATGATGAGAATCCGCCCGTGAGGCCGGATTCTGATCTAGTGCTTCCGGTCGAGGCGACATCTGATGATGACACAAACGTGCAGTATTTCCAGTTACCTGCCAAATTGTCTGCACTGAGCATGGCGGGTGATAAAGCTGATGAAAAAGCGTTTGAGGATGAAACAAGTCAGTTGAATGCAGATATGTTGTATCCTCAATTATCATCCTCAGCAAGCAATAAGATGTCATACGGAGATATCGATGCGTCTTCTTCACAGTCAATCTCGAATCCAATTGTTAGCGCTCCAGACGCGCTCACCGATCCGGCAGCCCTGACATATTCGGCTGGTACAAGACGGAGCTCGGTAACTCGTCAACCACTGCAGCTTCAACCGACCACTACAACGACTATCCCTTCAGTCGAGCAGAGTCATCTCGAGAGTACATTTGACGACGACGACGATGTTTTTGCTTTAGACGAGTCGCTTGGCTCGAATAACAATGCACCCTTTGCTGAGCCGTCGTTTAAGCTACAGATGGGAAACAGAGCGTCGTCGTTCACAGACAAATTCCACTCTGCTTTTGCACTAGCCGAATCTAACCGGAAAACGATTTCGACTCCTCAATCAGGATGGGTGGGCCATTCTGTATCACTGCATACACCGAACCGTTCGCCTGTTACTGAGGCATTCCATATGGACGACGACATTCCGTTTCAGGACAGTAGTACGCTTTCAGTACCTATCCCACACGGCGCGAACGCCGACTCAAACAATTCGTCATACGACGACAACGGAGAATTACCAGACGCAGAAACAATCAGTAGTTCAGCGTACGGTTCTTCGGTTCCTATTGAAATTGGCACGCCAATCTCAAGTAGCGTACGCCGATCATCTAGAGATTTAGAAGATATTGATGGCGGAATGGGTATGTCCGCCGGAGACATTGGCGTAGATGAGGAATACAAACTGCAAAAGATTAAGTCGGTCGATAATCCGGATCGGCTAAGTTTCTTGCATCGGATAATATGGGAAGAGCATGTGGGCGGGTCTCTCAAACGATGAGGCGCATTGAAGAAGACCAATCTCTTTTTGACTTGGATGAGTTTTTGGCGCTGCATTTCGTCAGATGCCTATTTGTTGAGCACAAGGGCCTTATTACTACATTCTCAGATAATATATTCTGTTCGTTGGGCTAATTAACGAGTACAAGTTTGGGGGGAATGACTGGAGAGCATTTATTATGTACAGAAGTCGGCGTTTTCATGTGGTGATGGTACTGGAAGTTATGTAAATATTTTAATTGACAATTGAAAACGTTAAACCCACGATATCTATAACCATTTCGAATAATAGCGGTCTTACGTTTCTATAATGCGGTTGAACAAGTAGTCAACGCAGCACACTTGCGCTGAAATTGTCAGCGAGGAGATGAGAACTCTAATTCCAAAAGTCGGGATATTTTTTCGAATGGGTACATCTGAGCCGTGGTCGACCGGGTGCTTAGTGATTTTCGAGACAGCGTATATTCGAGAAACAGAGTCACAAGTATATACAGCAGAGGTTGTATATAACACGGTTAATTTGAATATCAGTCTGATATTTGAAAATCACTTGGTGCAGGATTGCGAGTGCAGCTAAATTTCTATCCTCACTGAAATAAACGACTAGTTCAAGACGTTTCACGCATTCTATTGTGGGTCTTCTTGAAAAAGTCTAGCAAACAAAGGAGCCGTGTATTTATATATCGTCTATTGCGACAATGTTTGGTCCCTTCAAGCCTTCTAATGTTCTTCTCGGCGGTCTTTTATGGTATTTCAATTTGCTACGCGCTCCTCTCAAAAAGCCTACTAACGACAAATCACCAGGAAAATCCCATGGCGTATGTCGCCGAATCAGAAATACCGCCAGCGCCGACGATTAAAAGCCGTCGACCAAGTTATAGCGACTGTCGAAGAAGGATTGAAGTCAAAAGGCATGACTTCGAAACTCCTCGATCGATTAAAAGCTGAGGTGCCGCTGGAATCGGAGATGTTGCCACGAGATAAATATACGACGTTTAGTAGACACGAGAAGGGATATCGAATTGGGTTACATCGTATGTTTTTTTTTCTTTTGGGATATGTTAGTGGTATGGGACTTAGCTAATGGTTATTTATTTTCCAGGTGTCCAAAAGTGGACGAGAAGGACAATCAGAGTCAATCCCAAAGGTTTTTAAATCTTCTTCAAATCAACATAATGCTACAATACTCGCATCTGAAAAACGTATTCGAGGCACGGTCGTCTTAATTGGACGATGCAGATTCACTTCACCAGCTTATCTCCATGTATATATGCTTATTAGATATATCAGTAATACGAATCTTTTGATACTATTTGATACTATCAATCTTGCAACACGAATACTCGTAAAACTATATTTTATTTCACATCACTATGATGAAGGGAGAATGACTTAAAATAGACAAAAAGCAATGAACTTTGCAAAAAACAAATATGAATCCCAAAGTATAGAACCAAATGAAACAACCGAATGATAGACGCGCATAAAATAATATCAAGGCTTGCAAGGTCCATTTATTAACCGTTCAGCAACACCACATCGCAAATCATCAAAGACTTTGAGAAGGAACAAAAATGATAAACTCTGCATCGCGGTTTATAAAACCCATTGTAAAAGACAAACTCCTATATATTCCCAAAACCCGCATGTATCCCGTACCAAGCAAATGCGCTGAAGTCGGCAAGCACAAATGCACAAGAAATCCGACAGAATACTTTTATATATTTTCTTCCTACATGAAGAAATCCAAACGACACCCACATTGGCGATAGCCAAAAACATTATATCTTGAGAGGCTGGACAGACACATGTTGGTCGCTCATGATATCCCCTTTGATATCCTCCGAATAAGACGGAGCGGCCGTATTATCGGGTTTTGGTTCGGCTCTGCGGAGATTGATCACCTTGCGATGACGCTTGGCTTTTCCGTTTTTGACATTTCGCCGTGAGCGAATGATAATACTAGATAAGTCGTCGTCCTCCTTTTCATCTTCTTGCTCTTTATGGCGCTCAACCATTGACCGACAAACAGCGTCAGAGATAGCGGGAGTATGAAGGCTGAGTGTCTGTTGAGCTTGGCCAAGCAAGTTCAGCTGCACCATATTTGTAGGACTCAGCGAAGGTAAGTCAGGATTTACTTCTGCGAGTGTAACAGGCTTGACCTTCGGTGACGAAGGTGATCCTCCGTTCTTTGCATCCTTTTCGCTGCTAGATGTCGCGTTGGTAGCCACAGCCGCATTTCCGTTCGGAGTCCAGCGTTGACTCAACTTATGGATGATAGCAGGGATTTCTTCGCGGAAGAGAAGCCGCAGCTGGTTTTCAATCTGAGATTGGATCAAGCGAGCGATAGTAGGAATAGAGTCAAAAGTCGAGGATGTCTTGATTGATTCGAGAGGGTCATTGCGGAATACTAGAGTAGCGCCTTTGGCTTTTGAAAAGACGAGGATGACGATTCCGGAAAGTTTGATGTCGGATAATGTGATTGTGAGAGGAATCTTGAGAGAGGAACTAGCGGCGAGGAATTTCGGGTTTGTGAATGACGGAGTGAGATGAGAATAGATGTTTAACGGATTTGCCTAGACAGCGCATTAGCACATGAAATTGCCGGTGGCGATCTAAATCATTCACAATAAGCTAACCTCGATAAGAGTCTGTAAGACCATAAACGCATTTCCATTGTAAGTTAACTTGAAGACGCCACGGAAGCGGTCATCAGCGAGGTCTCCGATCTCGAGAATTTCAAGCTCTGGTGGCTAAAGCAATGGAAAAAACAGTCAGCAACAACACGGTTAACAACACAATAAACAATCAACAAACCTTTGTTCCGAAATTGAGATCCTTGACAATAATATCGTCGACGATAATGGGCGGCTTTGTGCCTTTGTTCAGCGCCTCGGTCAGAAGGGACGTGACTCTGGGGTAGAAGTTGTCTTCCGTGGAGAACGGCCAGTCGAACTGAAAAGACATTGGTGATAAAATCAATCAAACACGGGTCAGATCCATAAAAAGCAGACGAGAGCGCGAGTAGATGAGGGGGAGATGAGGGATGTCGCGCGGTGTGGAGAGACGGGCAGTTTATATGACACCGGTGTGTTTTTTAGCCGTCGAATCGTGGTATCAAAGCGGGCACACGACAGGTAATTGGAATTCAGATAGCCCAGCAGACGCGGAGCACGCTATCGTCACTGTCGAAGAAGCAGACAGCAGAAAATACTGTGTGGCAGCAGAAAGAGCGAGTATCGGTAAAGCGGGAACAGAAGTCGCGTGAGCCGGGCAGCGAATTTTCTGAGAGCTTTCGAGCATAAGCCGAGCCTGCGGAAGCCTGACCCTGAGTCTGTGCTAGCTGCTTTGAGCATGATAAAAACACGTACTGCGGATTACGCTAATAGTGCTGATATATACGCATGCTGAGATCCTCTTGCGCTGATTGGCCTTTGGCAACCCTCACCCAGAATAGCTCAAACAGCCCACAGCGGGTACGCGCAAACCGCACACTAAACGGTCGTACCTTTTCTTCCGAATTGCTGCCTTGCGTCTCGAGAGCTGACCGTCTTCGCAGGCTTCTTCACGCTATATAGTTCGGTAACACTGACAACAATGGTATGTTTATCGCGTTTCAGCGTTTGGATTTTGCTAGTGTTCGGTCACGCTCGCATCAGTTTGTTTCTGACTATTTCTAAATGCAGGTTCATCCTATCATCCGCAAGCAGGTTTACTACCAGACCAACCCCATGCACAGAGAGCTCTGGATGAGAGTACGTTTCCCAAAGTCCATCATTTCCTGAATTTCTCGGTGGTCGAAATTTGTTTCTGAAGAAGTCATTTCATTGATATATTTTGAATTATCGAGAACAAGCAGCCAGAGAAGTCAGAACATGATCTAACGATATCCTTTTTGTATAGCACCCACGAAGCTCTCTCTACATCATTCCCTATTGGGTTGCCTTCTGGGGTGGTCTCGGATACTCTACCTACTATCTCGGCAGAATGGTTATTGTACGTATACTTCTCATCACACGCGATTAGAGCGCGAGCATCTGCTAACATTTTGTTTTACTGCGCTACAGGGAAAGAAAGCCGATTAAACATCTATACAACCAAGTCGATTTATGACTGAAGCTTAGTAAACATGGAACGGTTTGACGGTCGGAAGTTGGATATTGGTATTCTGAGGCCCGAAATTCCTGAGATATTTGGATCCACCTCGGCTTGTTCTCGGCAGGATCATTTCCAGTTATATAATTATTTACAATTGCATTATTTTCAAAGATACAATGATGATAACTGAGCCTTCTCTATTAATGATTTGAAGAAACAGTCGGCGAGAAACCATCTAGAATATGGTCGAACGATCCACTCAAGACCTCTCCTTATCTTTTGTCTTCCCCTAGACATGCAGATCCTTAGAACCATATAGTACCAGTTCAGCCAGCAACACTTGCTTTACATCTACTTTCCACGACTAATGTAATGCAGATATTCGATTTCTCTTGCAGCGATGAATCCCTGTGAACAAAACCTTAAATGTTAAAACGCCGTTATCTTTGCGGCAGGTAGTTTCACGACAGCACGGCTCTCTCACCACGTAGACCAAGCGATGTCATCAGGAGCGCACCACGAACGCACACTCGTCGACTAGTGCTACGATAGCTCGCTTTGCAGTCTTGATTTTATAATATCTAGTTGTTCTGCTACATTTGCAGACCAAGTTTTTGTATATTTTGCAATTGAAGCCCTCGAGTCCACTGAGAATATGTCTGACGAAGACAATAACCCGTTCGCCGGGGCTGATGATCTGGCCACAGAGGACCTGCAAACGACAGATCACTTTGCCGTCGTGATCGATGCTGATGGCGAAGCGGTCACGGTGCCGCAACTGACCAGTTCGACTGCTAGTGGGATTTCGTTTCCCAGTTTCCGGGATAGTTATGACATGTCGTCGTACGGAGACGATGATCCAGCGACAAGATTACCGACAAAGAGTGTATACTCTTCTAGAGTCGAGCAGTTGCTGACTGAGAATCCAAATTTGGAGATATTAATTGTTGATGCGGGGAAGAATCCTGAGGGTAGTGGAGGAGGGTATATCGCATATACTATTCGAACTGGGGTACGCTGTCTTGTCAAACGCCATATCTCGAAGCACTGAATATTAACGCGAATTAGGATCTGAGCACTCGTCGACGATACTCAGAATTTGAAAGTCTACGGAATGCGCTTACGCGTCTATTCCCGACTTTGATTGTTCCTCCAATCCCTGAGAAGCACTCAATGTGTAAGAATTCTCTTGCGTCTATTTCTAATAGATTCTAATAGCCATTTATAGCGGATTATGCGGCCAAACCTACGAAAGCTAAAGAAGACTTACGAATAATTGACCATAGAAGACGAATGCTTGCTGTTTTTCTTAACCGATGTCGCGCAATGAAGCAGATCAGAGAACATGCTGTCTTTCAGAAATTTCTCGATCCAAATGTCAGCTGGGTAAGTATTCAATTTTCCTTCACCTTTCGATGTAACTGCTAATGGATCACTGCAGATCGAAGTGTTGAACTCACCTCCATTGACGCTTATTCCCAAATACGTCCTTCGCGCGCCGCCGCTCAACACCGCGGCACCGACACCTGCCCACGCATACCTGCCAGTCCCCGCATCTTCCGCTCGTCTTCGAGACGGGGACGAAATGGAGTTTATGCAGGCCGAGCTCAATGCCAAAGAATACGAAATCATAATGTCGCACGGAATCGAGAAGGTGGATAAACGATTAATGCGTCGCCATGGGGATATTGCTGCCGCGTTAGCGGAGTTGGGCGCGCGGTACAATGCCTGGAGTTTGAATGAGTCGGGGTCACTTGCGACTGCGATTGAAGGCGTAGGCCAGGCGGTCGACGGCACGTATATTGCTACTGAGGAACTGATCTCGTCGCTGTTGTCGTCCTTTGCCGAGCCGTTGGGTGAATCCGCGCAATTCGCGGCGGTTGTGCGAGCGGTGCTCAAGTATCGGCATCAAAAGGCTCTGCAACATGAGATGACACTGAATTCCTTAATGCTGAAGCGTGACGTGTTGGCGGGACTGGAGCGCACGGAGATGGAGTCGCAGCGTATAAACGATTACTTGTTACACCGGGATTTATTGCCAGAGCAGTCGACTACGCTATCCAGTGTTCCCGATTCACCCATCAACTCAGAGCAAATTGCCAACGCGCCCGTGACGGATGAGTACGCGTCTGCGACCGATGACGCCTTAGCCGAGGAATCCAACCCGCCCGACGAATTCAGCAGCACCGCCACGATCCGGCCCACGATTGACGAAGAAGCGTTCCCGCCGACGCACGCGGATTCGACTATGCTTTCGCCGCCTAAACCTGCGAAACGAAGTAATGGGTTCAAGTTTCCCGGTATCGGAAAGCTTAGCGATGCGATTCATGGGATCGTGGACGTCGATCCCGAGACCTCGCGACGGAATAATATCGGCAAGACAAGAGAGGAGATCCAGATTGTGCGTATGACGCTATTTTATGAGAAGAAGAAGAAGTGCTAATTTTATCTTTTTTGTAATTTTTATAGTTTGAGCAGGCGTTGAGTGTTGCTGAATTAGACTTGAAGCAAGCTTCCGAGTCAGTAAAGGCTGATCTCGCGCGATACCAGAAGGCTAAAGATCAAGATCTGCGACGAATTATGGTATGTTTTGAAGAAAGTCTGTTTTTCCTTTTATGGAAGGCTAATGGGGAACATAGATTGCGTATGCGAAATGTCATATTGTATGGGCGCGAAAGAATCTCGAGACGTGGGTCGAAGCAAGGCAGAAGATTGATAAGATTAAAGTCAAGTAAATGACTTCTGACAGTCGCATGGCTGTTGAGTTGGGACTGGGTGTGGTGAGGTGGTTGCATATATCTATATTTTTATTTCCATGTGGATCTTTTGTATTGCGTGGTATTTAGTTTGCTATAATACGTTCACTTATGTAATACATCTGCTTCGTGCATCGTCGTATAACCATAAACCTTAAAAAATAGATATAGGCGTCCGGTAGCGAACGGGTATTTAACAATGGGATTTATAACAGATGGCGATGAGATCAGGATCTGCGCATACTTTTTATCGTTGCGCCAGTATAAAAAAATGCAAACGAGTCGAAGGTTCCATCTACTTATTTATATACGAATTAAGCAGCTTTAAATCCTTAATCTATTTCCGCTGAATTTTGATTTGTTCTTTTTTTTTTTTTTCATTATATGACAAGAAGAAAAAAAGTTATTTTGTTTTATCGAACGATGACGAGCGAGCATGTAGTTCGAAATGGAATGTCGTGCGTTTCGCATATTAGTTTGCCGATTCATTATCGTGATTGCAGATACTCGATTATTCTGTATGATTATAACAACTTAATTAAATAACCTATTATATCTTACATAACTTTCATCAAATACAGTTACATTTTTAAATACCAAATTCGCGCATAATGTTTCCTCGCGCGTACTATACAATTCCTAATTACATCTTTTTTCGCTGCTATAGATCCATTCCGCCGACCCACTTGGTTGATTCAAAAAACGGTTCGATTCATATATCAGCGCCTTGGCTCCGGAAATGCGCCAGAACGCTCGCTTCATTCTCAGTCAGTCGTGACTCTAGATTCTCGCCGGCCTCAGGATCCACAGATATCGGAATATATACTCTCGATAACTCATGACCGGGAGGCGCCACCACCGGCGGCGCAGACGCATTGGCTATCGATCCGGTTGCAGCTTGCGGAAGATGCATCACGCCCCGGAGTAAGATTGCGGCGAGAGTGTATCGCCCGGGAGACGGTATTCGTACATTTAAGAAAATGGCAAATAAGCGCGGCGGGGCGCTGATGTCCGAGGACGACAAGGACTCGATATCGGTGTAAACTTCAGGCGACCGGACTAGAGCGCCTTGCATCATCGATGGAGGCAGTGTAAGCGGTCGTTCGTTTGACGAAATGTCGAATTCGGGAAATAGCGACAATTGAATGATTAGTGGCCCGTCGTTTATCGACTCTTCTGACGGACTGCTTTGTGTCTGGCTAGTGTTTGATTGCGGACTCGTGTTTTCGGCAGGAAATACTTCTACCAAGGCGGAAAACCTGCGGATACGAATGACGAGGGGATCTAAAAGTGCGCTGGCGACGGCCCGGACTTGGTCAGACGGTTGTACGAATGTTAGTTCGTATGTATATGGCTCGACGCTAGATGCGGTGCTTGTGCTGCTGCCGTTGTCGTCATTATCGAGATCCTGTCCGCGGGATTGAGTGGTGATAGCGATAGGGGCTGGAGAAAGCGAGGTGTCGCGAAGCGATCGGCTGGCGGACCGCGTGAGCTCACGCTGGGTTTCAGCGTCTTGCGCGGACTCGGGAGGGATAGAAGACGAGGGAGCTGAAGACGGCGAATCAGAGTCTGCGGCTGCGGTGGGAGTGCCGCTGGTCATGACGGGGGACTGGTCAGACTGTTAGCAGAGTACCGGGGGGTGCATGTGGCTGTCAGTGTGCGGTGGCTTGCAGAGCTACGGGAGCGGGCGAGCAGAACAAAGAAGCTGCAGCGGCACTGCGCATGCTGCACGGCGTAGCAGCTTGGGACGGTCTGCAGAAGGCAGAAGGGCGCAGGGAATGGCCGGCTAAGCGGCCAGGAAAGAGCAGTGAAATGAGGCGGGCGAACACCAGCCTGTGGCGCGAGGCGCAAATGAAAAGAGGGCGCGGCCGTGCGCAAGCGATGAGCTCGAGAGGGAGAAAGACAGACGCCGGGCGCGAGCAGGAGGACGATAGGGTGATGGACTGTTAATCAGAGGTGCTGAGGGCGGTGGGGTGGATTCGATAGCGATAAACAGAGATAACGAGGATATCGATAGGAGACTCGGGCGCAGTGCGCGATGGACACGCTGATAGATAGAGCGCTGTTCGCACCGCACGAGAGAACCGGCGCCGACAACGAGAAAATGCAGATGCAAGCTCTGCAGCAGCACGCACGACAGCAAGGACAGCGGGGAAACACTTACATCGACACACGCAGACGGACAGGCAGCGAGACGGCGAGCGGCGGGCGAGCAGAGGGGACGACGCCGGGGGCAGGAACTGGCATGACTTTAAGTAGTCGAGCACAGAGTTCTGCGTCAGCGCCCGTCTGGGATCGCATCTTCGCCGCGCCGCTGGTCGAAGAACACGCGGGCGGTGCGGCAGTTGAGCACACGTGAGGACTGCAGCGCGTCGAGGAGCGGGAGCGGGTTTCTGGGCGCGGGGGATTGCGCGCCCCCGAGACGGCCCAGCAGGCCGACGGACGCGATCCTGCACCGCGCAGGGCCTTCGTGCAGCCAGTCCGCACACCTTTTACTGCCCAATTTCCCCAGCAGAGCAGCCTGCCGCGGCCGCAACGCACCACCGCCAGACCGCAGCTGGAGGATCGCCGAGCAGAGTTTTAATTTAGGTTTTTAGTCTTCAGTTGACAGCTGCGGCCGAGCGACGGAAAAGGTTCTTTCTCATTACTTTTTGCCGCTTTCCTGCGTCTTCCTCGTCTTTTCGCGCTGTTCTTCCAGTGTTCGTCAGCGCTGCGGTCGGCGCTGCTTCGCGTTCCTCTTCTTGTTCGCATATTCTCGGTCAAACGACGCCAGCGGCCGTGTGGTCACAACCGCTGCGCAGGTGCCGCTGTCGCTGGCGCCATGCCACCGGCGCCGTTCCGAGCCTTCTAGTCTCTTGCTTTATCGGGCCACTTCGGCCTGCTGCGCTGCCTCTGCCTCTTCACCGTAAGCACCCCCTCTGCCTCTGCTCCTCTGCTGTGTCTGTTTGTCTGTGTCTGCATATGCACTCTGGCTGTTTTGTTACACCCGCTGTCTGCTTTGCCCGTCTCTGGCTCGTCGTCCGGCTTGTGGTCTGCCGCGCGCAGTGCCGCCGCGCTCTTTTCCAAGCCCGGCCAGGTAAGCTAAGCCGTGTTTCGTTAGTCCTCTCAGTCTTATCGTCCTGGCTCTTCATGTTCTTCACGCACTAACGGCAAGAGAGTTTGCACTACCCGGCGTCTGATGCATCTGCTCCAGTGGCTAATTATGCCCTGCGTTTTTCGCTCTTGCTTTTTACATGCCGGAGCTGTTGTCTTTCGGTGCCTGTACGCAGCTCAGGTACATGATCTACCTCTCCGTTTTAGATCCAGATAAACGCCGAATGACCCATCCCGGAGTCATCATCCTGAAGCAGATGCTGCATCGGCAACACACCACTATTTGCTCGCGTAATCACAATCTCGTTAGACTATATTCTGACTGATGCAACCCTCTCACCTTTCTCAGCGGCTTTTCTTCTGCCATTCTTTTAGTGTCCTCCTGGAATTTAGTTCATATTCGATTTGCACCATCCGATCCTCTTCCGCTTCACACGGCATCTTCCGCCGCTTTCTCATCTTTACTCCTTACTAAGCGCACTGTTGGTGATTATCAACCACCTGCGGCGCCTGCCAGAATTCCTACGTCACTGCTTTTCCTTTCGCTGAACTCTAAAATAACACCGCAATTCCCTCTTTCTCTTCGTTTTAGGCAGTGGCATTTGTTCAATAGCAATATATACACATTTAATCTGCTAATGCCGCTTGAGCACTAGCAGCCGCTGTGTCCGCAGACGCGAGATCGCGTACAAAACCCTGAGCACGAACAGAACTCGCCCATCTCGACCCTCGCTCACGTGAAAGCCATGGCCGCGGCGATGCCTTGTTTCGTCACCGTGACGGCAAAATGAAAGACTAAATTGCGGCAGATCAACACAGCCCTCATTTGCGCGTCTGGCTGGCACTCGTGTAGTCGGCTGCTATATCTTTAGATTCGTGCCTGTCCCTTGTCATTTCGCCTCTCTTTTCTTCCTCTCTCGTGTGAATCTATCTTTTGCGAATACCGCACTCTTGAAATCTGCAATCTCAATAATGTCGAGTAACGATTACTACAAACAAGAAGCCGACGGCGCTGATCGCGGTTTCGGCGGCGGTGGATACGGCGGTCAACAGCAAGGCGGCTACGTACGTCAACCTACTATAACTCCTGCGCTCCATTTCTCTGCTGCTACATGATACTAACTCGATCGTAATAGTATGCCCCGCAGCAGCCACAACAGTCTTATGGAGGCGGAGGCGGCCGTTTCGGCGGCGGTGGCTACGGCCCTCAGGGCGGCGGCTACGGACCTGGGGGTTACGGGCAGCAAGGCCCCGGTAACGGAGGATACTTTGGTCAAAGTCAACCTCAGTATCAGCAGCAGCAGGTACGTTTGTTTACTACAAGTCCCTGATAAACAGGATAAGGAACGCTCGATACCCATGACGTCACTTTTCTCTCTTTATCGGCGGTCGTCTGCCTCGCGGTGTTGCTAACTGCGTCGATAGGGTGGTGGTGGTAGCGGTGGATGCTGTCTAGGCTTATGCGCCGGTCTTGCCGCGTGCTGCTGTGTGGTATGGCTTTCATTATTTCCGTTATTCTGACCGCTTAGCAAGATATTAACTCACAGTTCTAGGACGCATTCTGCTAGATTAGACCTCACAAGTCTACGGATCTTTTGGCAATGTTCTTCACTTTACTGCTTCTTTTCATGGTTATCGTTTGACAATTTCCGGGTGTAACAATAGGGCATGTTTCCGACAATTGTTTTTTATGCGTGGGGTGCAAGTGGAACTCTCGAATTTTTAGAGCTATGTCAATTTCAAACCAGTTATCGCAAAAACAAAAGAAAACAGATTACGTATACATAGACGCCTGCCTGCGATAGTAGTTTGGAATCATACAACAGACGCCCCATTATCCCCGCGCCTTTCTTCTCCTCTCCCGCTCGGCTAGTCACACGCCAATCTTCTTTTGATTAATCGAACGCATCTCCGCCCTGCCTGCCAATCTTTAAACACAGCGATAAGCGAGATCCAAGCACGGCAGCCGCGGCCGCGAGCCAAAACGCACACCGGTGCCCGCTATGTAAAAGTTTGCGCGCTTGGGTGTCGGTGTCGTCGCCGATCCGCGAGGGCACGGTCGAGATACCGGTTCCGACAAAGCCCGTCACTTAAACTATTAACTGGGAGACTCCAACGGCAGTAAATCTCAGTTGTGGTGGAGCACTGGCGATCGTGACGTGGTTTACCATTTTGAACGACAAATCAGTTCCGGTCATCACTATACATAAGGCAGGGAACGTCATTTCCGGGTAGCTTATGTGAACCGGCCGTAAAGCCTATCGCAAGGGAGAGCATCGCGTCCGGTAGTGGCCAGGTACGCGGTGCAGGTCTGTGCATGAAAATGATGACGAGGATGCCTATTACCGCTCGCGGAAATATGGCATCCGTGCTGCGGATGGCGGAGTTTGGAAGTAGAGCGATGCAAAGTACATTAGTACACCTCGCAAGACTAGCCACCCGCAGGTTACTTGACCATGCACTATTACTCAATTGCCACCCTATAAACTAAAACTGGAAAAGGCCTCGGGAAAGAAGAAAAATACCAGAACAAAACCTGGGATCCGCCAGATATACATCAGCATCAGCGGCTCGTCAATACGCGTCTCCTACCTCACGAGGATCGCCATAGTCGCGACCCCCAGCCTAAGCAGAACGATAATATACGGCGTCGCCCACCCTTTCGGCGCAGCACTGAATCCCGAAAGTACAAATACAATACAGGCAAGTCCACCGATAGACATCTAGGCCCTGACATAATCTAGCGAACACAGCAATTTCAGACAGGTGCGCCAATCCCGAGTTACGGTCATAAATCCGGTTCCGCCGGCGGCTTTAACGATCTGTTTCGATAGCTCATGCAGGATTTTGGCGGTTGGCACAAGGTACATGACTACCGCCCTGAGAATGGCGTATAATATAGGAAAGAAAGGCGAGACCGCGCAGAACCCCAGATACTGTGTACATACACCAAAGGCGGTAAATATAAACACGAATCCCACACGAGGGCCAGCGGCGTAGGTCGTGATCACCGTGTTTTCCGTTTGCGAGGCCGATAGCTTGAGATCGCTGATGACATCGGATTGGATTGGCGGTTTGATGAAGCCCATGCCGAGCGAGTGAAGAATGTACTATGTGATAGAGGCGACGAGAGTTCTTTTCCGGCCAACGATAAGAAGCACGATTGAGCCCGTGACTGGCAAAGTACGGAAGTAATTGTCCAACTGAGTTGCGACCCATTGATGTTAAATGAGGCAGTTACGTACAGTAAGGCTAGTTGGAAAGCACCTTGGTTACCTGTGTTCATCAAGGAAATAGATGATAATGTTTCGGCAAACATGCATTCCGCAAGCGTGGACGAGAAAGCGGCCGGGCGGATTTCGCGATTGTCCTGGAGAAGTCGACGGGCGGACGCATTCTCGGGGACCGCTATCTCCGCGTTGACTGCGGTTTCGATCTGAGCTGCTGTAGGTTTTATTTCTGTTTGAATACTTGAGATATCTCCCAATACATCTTCCGCATCGGCATCCCGTATATCATGTAGACCGATGCGAGTAGTACTGTCGCCAGATTATCGGTCAGACCGCATCACACTGTAGTAAGAGAAGCGCAGCACAATCGAAGCAAAATACCTAGCACTAGCCCGCAGCGTCCAAATAATCCAGTTTCACAGCTTGGAACCCAGTTATTATGTGAAGACAGCGAGACTGATCGATTTGACTATTTGAGATGCCAAAGAGAAAGGAAAGTCGAGCGAATGTCTGAGCATTAAAGTTAGACAGTGTTCAGCGCCGCACTCTTTAAGTGTCGGTTGAGCTCGCCGAGGGCTTGGCCGGGTGAATGAGATTCCGAGGACCGGGTTGGCGACTTGGGGTTCAGTTTAGCTGCAATCAGCTCTTAACTGCTGCTGAGAGAAAGTGTACAAAAGCGGAGAAGAGCGGGCGGGATGATGGGCAGAGCACGGAAGCACGGAATGGTCGAAAAGTGGCGGAGAAGAATAAGCGGGGCACTAGTTGAATCACCGATCATTACCGCGAACATCACATATATCCGAGCATACAGCAAACAGCGGGAATCGGAGCGGAAACAGCGTAATATAGCGCAGTCAGCAAATAGTGGCGAGCACTCCGCAATGGAGAAATAAATTACTCGCTCGTGTTAGGCACTCGTCCGGTCGCCGGCAGTGCCCTAGTTTAAGACGGTCGTATTCAGTTCGTTCGACTGCAACCCCACCCAGAGCCAGCTAATCGCGCACTTGTTCGAGCACTCAGACTCGGAACTATTCGAGCTTTCAACACTGTCATCGTAACTTGTCTGACACCTACTCTTGTCGTTATCTTATCTTCATACGAGTCACCAAGTTTATCTCCGGCTGTAGCACCGGACTTAGTTCGTTCCGACTTGGCGCTAACACGACCCTTGGGCGCCTCGTAAATCCGACTGCAGGCCTGGCCGGCAGTTTATACCGCACGCCTTCTCACTTCACTCAGGCTCTCTCGTCTACTTATTTGCCTTCCGTCTTTTCTTTTGCAGACAACTCTTCTAGTTCTGTCTCTGCATTTTCACCAGATAGGTCTCGGGAACAGTTACACGATGTCCTCGCCCGTCGACGCCGCAGACGACGCTCTGCCCGAATCTAGTAACAACGCGATCTCGTCTCAATACTATCCAGACTCGAGCGAGAAAAAGAGCGAAACCGAATCTCTTTCATCAATCAACAAGCCCTCCGAATTCGAGCGGTCCAGTGCTAACGAGAAAGGCGACCTCGAAAGCGGCAAGGCTTCGTCCGACGATTCTGCCGAAGCGATGGCTGCGGTGAAAGAGGAAAAACCAACTGGTCACACGATCGTGCTTATGCCGCTCACGAACCTCGATCGCGGTGTCA
Source organism: Myxozyma sirexii (assembly GCA_030568315.1). Taxonomy (NCBI): domain Eukaryota; kingdom Fungi; phylum Ascomycota; class Lipomycetes; order Lipomycetales; family Lipomycetaceae; genus Myxozyma; species Myxozyma sirexii. Next base: position 176,608 of record JAJLTT010000025.1, read on the forward strand.
TAGGCTGGGATTCGCCGGAAGATCCGCATAACCCCAAAAACTGGAAAGTGGCACGAAAATGGCGGACAATGGCGCTTGTCGCTACTTCTACTTTACTGTTACCTCTTGGCTCGACTTTGTTTGCGCCGGGTGTCGATCTTGTCGCGGAGGAGTTTCACGAGTATAACACCACGATCTTGTCGTTCATGGTCTCTATTTTCGTCCTAGGTTTTGGCTGGGGTCCGATTCTTTTCCATGCGCCATTGAGTGAACTGTACGGCCGCAAATACGTTATCGCATTCTCGAATTTGATGTATGCATGTTTCAATATTGGTTGCGCGTGGGCGACTGGTACAAATATGTTTTTGGCAATGCGGTTCTTAGGTGGTCTCCTGGGTTGCGCGTCCATGGTGGTTGGCGGTGGTGTTATCTCTGACATGTTTAATCGCGATCAGATGGGTCGTATGTATCTTTTTTTATTCATTGTCTTTGTGAAATCGGCATTTTTACTAATTTTTCGTAGGTGCTTCGTCGATGTATGCGCTTGGACCGCTTTTAGGACCAGTTTTAGGACCCGTTATCGGTGGTTGGATTGCGCAAGATCTCGGCTGGCGCTGGGCATTTCGATTTCTTCTTATCCTCAGCGGCGTAATGTTTTTCGTCTTTTTGATTGCGGCCGAGGAAACTCATCCGCCGACGCTTTTGCGTCGGAAGACGAAACTGATGAAGAAAGATCTTGGTCGGGACGATTTGATTTGCGCCACTGATGAAAATATTAAGCGGACGCCGCGGATGGTGTTCTTCATTGGTATTACGCGACCGTTTGTTTTGCTAACCACAAACCCGGTCAGCATGTTCTTGGGACTCTATATGGCGATTGCGTTTTCGTTCTTGTATATTTTCTTGACTACGATTTCGCAAGTATTCAAAGATGACTATGGGTTCTCGACTGGTACGACTGGATTAGCGTACCTGGGGCTTGGTGTTGGTTTGCTGAGTACGCTTTTCGTCATCGGGAGCACAAATGATAGACTTGTTGCGTATCTGACGAAGAGGAACGGGGGCATCCGGGAGCCTGAGTTCAGATTACGTCCGTTGTTTGTTAGTTGCATATTGCTTCCAGTTGCGATGTTCTGGTACGGCTGGGCCGTAAAGTCACACGCTCACTGGTTTGCTGTCGTCGCGTCAATGTTCCCGCTGGGCGTCGGCATGGTCTCGACAATGTTTCCGATCCAGACGTACCTTATCGAAGTGTACGCGCCGTACGGTCTCTCGGCCAGCGCCAATGCGGCAGGTAACTGCTTCCGTATGACGGCCGGTGCATTTTTCCCGCTCGTTGCGCCGACGTTGTTTGCTAGATTGGACTACGGATGGGGATGTTCGTTACTAGGATTTCTGGCGCTGGGGTTATGTGGAAGTATGGCTTGTATATTCACCTTTTACGGCAAGACTTTACGGTTGAACTTTCCGCCAAAGATTTGATTGCGCCTGGGTATTGATGAGTTTAATGATGCATTACGTAGAAGGTGACTTTCTTAGCACGTATATTTTTCGGCTATTTTCTTTGCATGCATTTTGCGTTTAGTGCGTTTACTGATTTACTACTTGGTTTAATCTTCTAATTTAAATTTTTGCATTTTTTGTTGTTTCATAATTGGGGTATATATATGATTCTCGGTCATACCTCCTTGTAATGTATCCCTTCATATCAATTATACTGTCAATCCACTGACGCTCACGTATACCTCGGCCGAGTTCTACAGAAGAGCCGCTGCCCAGGGCGCTGCTGCGGAACATTTGCTTCTCAACATGCGTGCTCGCAATGGCAACGGGCTTACGAATAATATAACCCTGCTACACGGCGTAAGGCCATGAATCCGCCTGTTTCTGACAGAGTTATGCCCTGGTCCCTACGCACTTTCTCAATGATTGTACAGCTACGCAATGGACATGGCCATTTTGCCGAATGGTACCAACGGATGGGACGGCAGGCGGTGAGTGCGGCGCCTCTGGTCGTGTCACTCATGAATTGTTAGAGTGCCCAATTGCGGAATTCAGACGAGAAATACGAGGACCAAATCGGGCTGAACACATCTTACTAAGGGCTCGTGAGGGTCTTGGGTTGGTGAAGGCGGCTTTTGGAAGGGTAGAATACCATATGACCTAGCCTTTCACAAAACGGGAGTGTGAGCTGGTATAGTCGAGAAAATTGTCTATGCCGCGCACGAGATGAGTCTGCCTACTGCCTCGATTAATTGAGATAAGGCTTTATTAGACATCATGGAAAAGACAAGGAACAGAAGAGAGAATGGATATGCGACGTTGATGTAATTCCTAGCTTATTGTGGAAAGGGAGTGTGTATATGTTGCTCGTTTTGTGGCAATTGCCCGTTTTGTACTTTTTGAAAGTTACCGTCGTTAACAATACGTCATCTATCATCATTGATATCCCAACCCCCCTTCTTAAACCCCTTTATCACTATCCAATCACGTGCAAAGCGATCATCGGTCTTATCGATCATCGCCAGTACAAGCCCCGTCTTCGTGACACGAGTGAAGGATTAGAAACGCCCTGGTTCAGGACGGGAATAAACTTTGGTTCGCTTGGCTTTGATGATTGGAGTTCCCTTTCCGGAAAGCAAGAGCGCGAAATAGTCAAAACAGTCGCTTGTTGAAGCAGACGTGATGGTAAACACATGGACGTTGGAATGTCCGATTGGTGAAGTAAATCGTTCAGGCACATAATGGATAGTCAGTGAAACTAATAACACCTGCAGAATGATATCTCTTTCAATTCGCAGTATCTCATTCCTTCACTCACAGCAAACCCGACAGGCACAGAAATGGCCCTGCTAAACTCCGTCGGCTCTGCCGTGCAACGCTGAACCCCTACCCAGAGTCTCGATTGCCGGAGGATCATCGCAGAATTCCACTTCTGCTTTCTCTACACATTGTCTTCTGGCAATATAATTCAGTAAACATATAAGTATTGAAATATAGAAGTCTAAACACCGCCGACACACGTTTGTAAAAGTACAAAAAGTCAATGAACAAAATAGGAACAGATAAGCGAAATTAGATATTTATATAAAAAGTTATTTTCAATTCTTTGGTCATTCCTCTTATCCACTAAATAGAACTTATCCTTTCCCACCAAATCATCAAATAGAAGAGTAAAAATTTCTATACCTTCGACCAGTAAATAAAAGCACTCTATCATTCTTAAAGCACGTCGATAAAGACAACAAACCATGCTAACTCGTTACTCATGCAAAAAAAAAATAGAAAAAAAGAAAAAACCATAAATTAAACCCCATTTTGAAATAAAAAAACAAAATGAAACACCAAGCCGGAGAGAAGACAGGGGATCAATATAGGAACGAAAACAAGGGATGGGGGCGCGAAGAATTGAAATTAACATCGGAAAAGATGGTAAAAAAAAAAAAGGAAAGAACACCCCGCTATATGCCACCGCACCAAAAAAGAGAAGAACCCCAGGAAAAAAAGATTATGTTGCCTGATCTAGTAGCCAACTAACTTTTATCAAAATAAAAAAGGAAAAAGAAATGCAACGACAACCCAGTGCTTACCATCCGAAGTTCTCAGAGTAGAAAGCAACGTTGTTGCCTTCCCAGAGCATCTCGGATGAGGCATTACGCGAGTCGCGGACCAGGGGAGCGGGTCCACAGACACCGATGCAGACACGGGCACCAGGGCCGGCGGCAATGATCGAGTCCTTGACGTACTTCTTGATATCCGGACGTCCCTGCTCGGCAGTGACCCAGATCTTGAAGTCAACGTTGTAGTCCTCCTTGAGGTCGACCCAGGTGGCAAAGTCACGCGAGGGAACAACCCACAGGAAGTCAACGTCAGGGTTGGCAGAAGCGTAGTGGCCAGTAGCGGAGGCAAGCTCGATGGCCTCGGGGTAGGCGTACGAGATACCGGCACCACCAGCGAGGAGGATAACCTTGTCAGCGCCCTCGAAAGTAGGGGGAGTTCCGTAAGGTCCATGGAAGGTAACCTTGTGCTCAGAGGCCTCGGAGAGGAAGAGCGACTTGGAGAAACCCTTGCGAGCACGGATGATCAGGTCAAGAGAGTTGGGGTTGGGAGGCGAAGCAATAGTGAAGGGGTGAGCCTGCTGGCGAGCAAGGTTGGCGATCGAGACGTAAACGTACTGACCAGCCTTCCAGTGGATCTCACGCGAGGTCGAGTTGATGTCGAGCGAGAGCTTGACGGTGTTGCCGGAAAGGATGGTGGTGCGAGCAATGACGTGCTGCGAGTTCTTGAAACGGTTGATTCTGTCCCAGAGGAAGACAACAGCCGAAGCAATAACGTAGGGGCGGACACGCTCGAAATGGAAGTATAGAAGGGGAAGAATGGCAACGACAAGGTAGACGTGGAGGTAGAGGAAAAGCTCGTAGGTCTTGGCACGAAGGGGAGCAACGGACGAAATCAAGATGATGACGAACGAAATGGTAGCCAAGAGAGCAACGAAGATGGTGGTGACGTGAACCATGACAGCGATGGGGCAAGCCAGCGAGTAGAAGACGACGTGGAGGACGGCAGCAGAGCAGACAACACGGCCACAATGACGGTGGAGAATGTTGTATCCCTCATGCGACCAGCCAGTCCACTGAACAAGAAGACCGGTCTTGGCTCCCAAAAGGAAAAGAAGAGGCATGTTGGTCACAGCGATGAATCCGAGACGGTCACCGAAGATGGTAACGTGACGGGTCGAGTCTGGTGAGCTGTTAGAGAAATGCAACTTAATAAGAGTATAGATCGAATAGACGTACTGTGGAAGAAGAGGTAGAAGAGGTTAAGGCCGAGGTAGAAGGCAATGGCGAGCATAGTGCCGTAGGACTCAGCGTAGCGGCCGGCGGGCTGGTAGAGGAGCATGGAGCGGACACGGCGGTAGTAGAGAGTGTGCTTGGACAGAGGCTTAGCAGTGGATCCGAGCAGGGGCTGCTTCTCGCCATGGGCCTTGCCGAAGTGAAGCTGGTAGAAGTAGTTTCCAGTGAGGCAGAGGAAGATGAAGAGAACGACCAAGTTGTAGGAAGGAGCGAACATGCGGGAGAAACCGGTGCCCTCCTTGATGAAGGGGCCATCGCGGTTAGGCGAAAGCGCGGTGGGGATCTTTTCGATGAAGAAACCCATTGTGAATCTACTGAAGAAGTGCGCTGGGGAGAGAGGACGACGACGGTGGAAGGGACGGGGTGGAGGAGGAGAGAGAGAGCAGCAGCGGGCGGGCGCAGGTAAATAAGGCGCGATAAGCGGCGGTCGGCGCTAGGCCGCAAGAGTTTTGCTATCAGCGCAGTCCAGGCCAGGCCCGCGATGAGTAATGGCCGCAACCGGTTCCGTGCGATAAGCCGCTCGAACCCGTGCGGCGGCTATCGCGGGCGCGGTGCTGGCGCTGCCCTTCTGCGTTGAGGCAGCGGGATCACGGTAGAAAGCAGCAACATGGCATTTCACTGCATTGATTGTGCTCACTCGCCTGCCGTCGCCGGCTCATGGCCAGCTTTGCGCGGGGGAAGTGGTGTGTCCAACTGGCTGCTGGCCGCAATCGAACCGCCGCTGTCCAGTCTTCGGGAATGCCGCTGCGTGGAACCGGCGCGCTGGTTCCGATGACGAGCCATTCTTCGCGCAAAAAGTGCGATGCCGCTGCGTGCTTCTGGTAGATGCTTTGGCTGAGCCTGTGTTTGAAGATAATATTGTAGTGCAGCAGCTGTAGTGCAGCTGCTCGGCGTTCTCCACAATACAAACACACCACGCAGCTGTTTACGAGTCTGGTGATGGTCGCCAAGTTCGGTTCAAACGGCTGTTGCCTATTTCGTCACAGCCCTCGGAAGCACCTCACAGAAACACGCATTTGTCCACTTCACCTGCTCCCGCGTTTGTGTTCTTGATATTCCGTGTATGATTATTACTATTTTGTTACTCTTATTCAAGCTCAGCAGGCTGCGCGGAATGCAATCGATAGTGCAATCGCCCACCGCACCACGCATTCTACCTTATCAGTCGCTTGATCTGCCCAAACTCTATTAACAATCCTGCTCCGGCTGCTTCTCTTCGTAAGCTCTGCCCAAGCCATTACTCGGCTGTTGAATCTGGTGATAATCCAACAGTGCTCACGCTGTCTGACATGAGTGTATCAAATGCATGTAATGTGCCTAATGTGCTCTCAGTCTGCCAGACGCGGCACCACCTCACGGCCGCGTGCTGAGCGACCGCCAGCTGATGGCCCAGCACTGGCTGCATCAGTGGCATGCCACGTAGAGCCCTGGCTAGATCGTTTCTTCCCCCATCGTCACGATATCATCTGTCATGTCCTATTCCTTTGCCATTCTTCTTAATACATCTCCTGTCATTAATAGTCAGCTAGTACAGTCAATAACATCATTCTATTAACTTTACTAACCGAATCAGCGACAGCAGTCGCAGGCATGCCAAATCCCCACCGATAAGCTATCCTGCGATCCTCGCGGTCTGGCCACTCCACGCCAATTCACCACCGCGACCCCTTTCCCTCTGCGCGTCTCCCTCTCAATGCAAACAATCCAAGCTCCGGTTCCGAGCGGGCCTATTTCTCGACCCCTTTGCACCGTGAACCAGCCACGAAGCCAGTCCACAGCGCCCTAACCTTCAGCCACCTACCGCTTTCTGGCTTGGAAATCAAAGGGAACAAAAAAAAGCGATAATTAGGTAAGGAGGCTTGGTCGGGCTTACGCTCGAGCAGTGCTCGCTGTGGTCTTTGGCCGCTTCAGGATAGTTCATAAACTACCGCACGCGTCTGCTGGTCGCTGATAAAGCATCGTTATCGGCGACAATCGAGTTGAAGATCATGAAAGAAGAACGATCCTAATTTCCGATATGGATCAATGTTACGTGAAAAAACGGTGAGCGACATCCCGTAGCCGGTGCTGAAAATCATCCGTCATTACCAGTGAAAGAAGCGGAAACTGCCGCAGAACTGGAAGAATAATATTCTTCTTCAGCTTGAAATTCGAGTATTTAGCGGACCTCCGAAACACGCTTTTGTCACGTACCCAACCTATGGAAATAGTCACCATTCAAATGGAAGACTGCTTTACGTTTAATACAGTAGTTTCGATTATAACCTGTCTAGTATAATAAACAAACTAAAGGCCTATATGTGAATCAAGATAAAGCTGTCTGAGTCTGAATATAGATGATTGACAGTGGTGTTATCGGGAGGGCGCAATAACCGCCAACTACCGCTCAAAACAGTAGGCTATCCACCCTACAAACGCATACCTGTCTTCTACAGCCACCGATTACTATTATTCATCATCTCCATTTCAAACTCCCATTAACCAAACTAGAGAACCATATATTTCCGTGAATAAAATATCAAAACAATCAAATCTTAATATCTCCTTTAGACAGTCGCTTCAATATCTCATGACGCTGGTTAGATACAGATAACCGCAGCATAGCAGGATTCCTCGCAAGCCAGTACTGTTCTATCGTATTAACCGCACTAAGAACCTCCGCATCCGATACAGGCGGACGTAAGAAAGCAAGCGCATTCGCTGGCGTTACACCGCCCAACAAAACTGGTGCATCTGTATCATCGTTCGCTACCATGGTTTGCATACCTTGCATGAGATTACTGTACGTGGTTTTCGCTGGCTCGACGTACGACTGCAGTGATCCATCTTTCAAAGTCCCATTCTCATTCGCAACATCATTAATCACAGATGCTCGTCGTCGATTTCCTAATTGCTCGGCTTCTTCTTGGATTTCTTCCACGACTTCATTTATAGGCGGAGCCGCAAGTTGAAGTTCCTCATATATATTATCAAGTGTCGATGATTGAAAGTTATAGTCAATCATATCTGTGAATGCTGGAAGTACATCGTCATGCCTGTGTTCCTCGTGAGGATATGCATTCTGATGGCTCGCTTCTCCCTCGAGACCATCGGGAGAAACTACTTGGCGACTCATTAGTTCCAATCGCAGAGTTGAAAACGACGACAGCTTCTGCTGCAGTTGTTGTCTGAATGCGAGTATATAATTCGGCATATCTTTCTTCACAAATTTCTCTGACAGCAATTGACAACCAAGAAAGCATTCAATGATATACTCTGGAATCATGTCTTCTTGCCAGGCTTGTACAATCACGTTCATTGCTTCCAATATCGTTAACACTTTTCGACCATCATTGATCGCGGCTCTAGCGAGCATAATCTCTGTAAACCGGCGTCGGTAAAACGCTTTCAGCATCCGCGTGATACCGATATTTCCGGGATGCAAGCCTAGCGTTACCGCATTAGGCGGCAAAACAGCAAACTCGGTGTTTATAAGCTGCTCATTGAACGCAACGTGTGCCTCAGAGTAATCAGCTACCAGCAGAACCCGCCGACCATGCATTAATCGATCAAACGATATCATATAGTCCCGAAAAACCTCAGATGTCATTTTGGCGTGTGGAGCATAAGCGTATGAAATACCCAGATTTTCTCGATCAACGTCGACAAAGCACTCTGGATGAACGAAACGGCCTATAGCCCAACACGGCAATTTCTCACTGCCATCTGCGTTCATACACGTCGTCAACGTTATCTTCTCATTATATATCTCAGAGGACGGACCCCCTGCTACGCGTTCCACATATTTCGTCTCAGCAACCGAATCGCCGGATCCTTTGCGGGGGATACTTATCCCTGACGTCTGGTAAAAAAGACTAGTTTCGTCAATGCAGAACACGTCTCGAGGAGCGTATCGAGAAATTTGAGACTGAACGCCAAGTAATCGATCTTCGAATGCACGTATATCGGCGCCCGTTCTGTCACTTGCCGACGCGAGTTTCTCGCTTTTGATGCCATGTCGCGCCTTGAACCGTCCTAGCCAGCCATCGGAAAAATGAAATGAGTCGTTTGAAGTTTTCAGATATAATGTCTGAATTTCATCGTTTAGTGGGGGCTTAGATCATGATATGTAAACTACATACCTTCAAGAAAAATGCGCCTTGCCGCTTGATTAAATTGCCATCAATTGGAATTAAATCTCGATACTCCATACACCATCTCGCCAACGCTTCTTCCATCAACGGATACGTGACTTTCTTCAATCGCCTCAACTTCGAACCCGAGCATTTATCAGAAGCAAGGATATCAAGTTTCCGCTTCAGACAGCGCGATATGGCTGCTTGAGAAGGCGAGACATTGTATTTGTGGTGAAACCAGCTGATAAGTTGCTTTTGATTCAACTCTGGATGCGCTTCGGAAAACTCGCAAAGTTGCCGTCGTTGATCGTATGTCATTGAAAAGATACCTTTGCCATTGCTTTTCTTGGGGTTATTGCGCTCATCGGAGTGCTCGCCCTCAACTATTGCTGGGGAAACCATGTTGGCATGCTGTTCGTCAGATACTGCAGGCGCAGAAATATATAGTCCTGAATCCGCTAACGCAGTCGCCATCTTGTCTCTAAGCCGAATTCACTTCGCCTCTCCAGGTCTGTGAAAGCCATTTCCAGCCGAAGCTGTCTTGTTTAATTATTCGTCTATGGATTATTGATCAACCAAGTATTGAGCGCAATGATATGGGTTTAGGGTGTTTATTTTGGGACTAGCGCTGATTGAGTCCGTTGCTCGTTGACGCGACCTCAAATTTTTCTTGAAAGCAAGGCAGGAGAGCGAGAGTCTTTCATTCGAATACACATCCCCACGAGCAAAATGCCTGATATTGCAGCGTATGTAACATATTCAAACTTTTATGATGAGCCGTATTAATTGTATTTGTTCTATTCTACAGAAAAGCGCCGACGACGAACTGGGCAGACGATGACGACGACAATGGATTTCCTGCGCCTCTGGTGACGATGAATCCCGATGGCACCAAGACCGTAATTTCATACCGCATCAATCCCGAGACCGGCAAGAAGGTCAAAGTCACACAGAAGATCAAAACAACGGTTGTGAAAGAAACTGTGAATCCTGATGTTGCCGAGCGCAAGCGGTGGGCGAAGTTTGGGCTTGAACGCGGATCGCGAGCAGGTCCTGATGTCGCGACGACTAGTGTAGGCGAGAACACGCCTCTTAAGCTCGTTATTGGATGGAAGGTTCGTTTGTCTATTTACTTATTTTGTTGATGAGATTACTGCAGTTCTCGGCAAGAGTTTGTGAGTTGTGGCTAACATGAATACGAATCTAGGAATCAAAGGAAGAAGAAGTTCAAGTCAGTGCAAAGGAAGCAGCCAAGACCAAAGGTATCACTTGCCGAACATGTGGTGGCGACCATTTCACCAGCCGATGTCCCTATAAAGACAGATTACCCTCCGCCGACGTTGCCGCCGACTCGACAAGCCCCAGTCCACAATCGGGTACCCCCGAGCCCTCGGCCTCGGCCTCTAGTTCGCGTCCCGTCAAGTCCGCTTACGTTCCTCCTCATCTCAGAAACCGTGCCGCTGGAGGTGGTGGCGAAGGCGATAAAATGGGAACATACAGAGATCGCGACGATAGTACTACGCTGCGTGTATCGAATATTGGCGAGGACGCCGAAGAGCGTGATCTTGGACTTTTGTTTGAACGTTTTGGTCGTATTCAGAGATTATATCTGGCCAAGGATAGAGTTACCGGTTACTCGAAGGGATACGCGTTTATCAGTTATGAAAGCATTGAAAGCGCAAAGGCTGCATGTGCGAGATTAGACGGCTTTGGTTTCCAGAATTTGATTTTACGGGTCGAGTTTGCGCAGCGGAAGGCGGCTTAAATATACAGGAATATTATTTCTCTTTTTCAACATTTATTTGCAGTATGGTACAGGAAGCGACGGCGCGACACCGTAAGCTCGAGAAGAACTGGGTTCTCTAGTATATAATACATATCGTACAGCCGACCACTAAGACGACCTTCATTGTATGGCTATTTTGTTCTTCTGAAAGCCACGCTTGAAATGCTTTGGCCTTTGACGCCGCCGAATTCGTAAACTGGGTATTTAATCGTTTCCCAGGCTTCAATTCCTAATATTCACCGTCATTAGCAATCTGCAGTCAATCCAAAGAAACAAAAAATAATGCATACCTTCAACACTCATGAGCTTCAACAGTTCATTTTCCGTAAAATTACAGCTTGTTATCAAAACTATACCGCCTACTCTAACTAATTTGTCCCGAACTACACATGGATAAAGCTGCACGCCAGTCTTGCCCTCGCGAACCGGATCGCCATTCAAAGCAATCGCATCCAGAGTCCCTTTATCGAGCACCAAATCCCATCCCTCATTATCTTTATCTTCTGGAATATTCAAGAAATCTAAAACCGCAAACGAAATATTCCGCTCGGGATCCTCGATATCCTCTTCTTCGATTTTCTTTGTCAGAATCCGATTCGCAAACGAAACCGACGACTCTGCATAATCTATTCCGCGTAATTTACCCATAAACCCGCATTCGGACCGTACTCTGAAAATCAAATGCCCATTCCCGGTTCCAAGGTCAAGTACACTAGTCGAAGATCGTGAAAATGGGAATTCGGCAGTGGGCGAAGATGTAGTATGATCGATTAGAAAGTCGATGACTTTATCTTCTGCATCTGCGTCCGCAAACCAAATTTCTCCTTCATCCTCCGAGTTTTCCAGGAAATTGCTCTGTTCAAGCGTATAAAACTCATCCCAACTAGATACAAACCAGCAGCTGTCAGTCCGGGATCGTTGAAAGCTTGTTGCGCGTATTGCTGAGAGTATACCCAGCATACGAACGCGGCAAATATTATGGAAAAATACGTACTATTCCCGAGTTCCTAGCTTTGAACTATTCAATTCTTCGACTTTATCCATCGTCTTTCTGAAACACCTAGATTGAGCACTTCGTTCTAGTAGATAATGTATAAAGGTGCTAGATTCTGAAATATTCGGCTTGGGATCAGAAGTTTATGGCAGTCACGCGGGTGGTCGCGTTCTACATTTTATTTCCGCATACAGTTTATTCTCCACGGTGTCTACAGATAAAACACACTTGAAATCTATTATAAACGCAATTATATCCATCTCATAACAATCAAACGCGAAAACCGAGCGCACGAAATTCATTATAATATTATACAAAGTCGACCCACAGAATACAAAAAAAAAACCCAAATTAAACAGAACAATCTTCAGATATTGATACACACTTCCAACCGCGCACATAAACTCAACAATACAACTGTCTCCGTTGCCGCGTAGTAATTCAATCCGTCCATCAGCATCTTCAAATGATGATCGAAATTCTGCTCGTATTGATCTAACAACGTCTGTAATTTCGAAATTGAATCGTCCTCTTCATTCTCATGAGCTTTCGCTTCGACGTTTTGTAGCGTCCTTGATAAACTGTTGATGTATGAAGAAAACATTCGACAGGTAGCCATAAGTTTTCCCATAATTTTCAACAGTCTGGCATTCGTAAGCATACACTCTTTCAAACATGTGTCCAGAAAATCAACATGTCTCTGCATCAACGCATCAACAGTCTCTATACTGTCGATACTGCTCATCAATGAAATCCAGTTAGGTTCCATGACTTCAGTCGTTGAGAAGTATAGAACTTGTTGGATGAAAACTAGCATTTTCGCTCGCAGATTCGACGCTCTAGCTCGGTACTTGTGAAGAGCTAGATTAGTTGTTCTTTGCGTCCAACCTGCTGACTTGGCTTGATCTTTCCAACTCGCGCCTAGTAGTTGCTCGATATGTTTCAGAGCAACTAGATGTCGAAAAAGCAACTGATATCGCAAAATCGTCTTGCGCGAAATAACTAACGATAACGGGAACGGCACTTTAAAATCAAATTGTAAGGCTTGCATGCCTTGATACGCCTTCTTGCTATCTTTCTCATTCGCCCGCTCATCTGTCGGCGTGAAACTTAATTGTCGCACTGCACTAGAATCTGTATGATCTAGTCCACTAACAGTAACGATCCGCATAAGCCATTCAGTCAAGCCGACTTCATTCAGCTGAACTGACAAATCTTCTTTGAATGGGTCCACGGCGGTGATACTTCCAGGCTGGCGAAGCGTCAAGTCAAGTAGCGACTGCAATTTCGAAGTCGAGACGAATTTGGCTGGTTTTCTCAGTTCATGCGATGCCACCTCGACAAAACTTGTAAAGAAATCCGCCTGATCTAAAAAGAAGTAATGCTTAAGCGAGGTGAGTCGCTCCGATAACGCATGCGTATCAATCAACAGCTTCAATAGACGACTATTTGCATGCGCATACGCGGCGTCTATGTTTGCAAGTAACCGCGCATCATCAATTGTCTCTGGCGCATCCTTTGCTTCACTACTGACATCGTCACCACCACATTCCCGCACAACATTGAGAAATTTACCAGCCAGTAATATTTTCTCGCATGTTCGATCATCTGCGATATGCGGCGGTAAAGCTTCTTTGCGGATCAAGTATCGTTTTTCCCAGTATTCGTCCGTATAGTCTTGATCCAGTTTCTCCCGTCGGATTCCCTTTTGCTCTTTTATTAAGAACTCGTTGAACGGATCATTAATAATGCCGCGGTGTAGCCAGAGATTCAACATTTTCACATAAGGCTTTGACGCTTCGCGGAGCAAAAATGTAAGAAGCTCACGCGTAGGAGGATCGCCCGAGACAGAGTACAACCTGTCAGTTAGAAGCTTGATGACATCGCCACCTTTATTAATCGCCGATGTAGTCTTGCTGGCCCCCAGATTGTTCAGCGCGTTGATATTTCCATCATTTGCGCGCAGTGTCTCCATTATTTTGTCGAAATCAGACGAAACGTCGTCGACGGCATCCGGCAGGGCAACTTCCTTTTTCGACAGTTTGATTATAATATAATTCATCTCCATCAGTTTCCTCGCCATGGGCATTGTCTCCAAATAAAACACATTAAGTGTGAAAGACGGATCAGTAATCATTCGAAATTCCATACCAGAAATTAGCGCGAGATACTCTTTGATTATCGTCCGCATCGCAGCACAAAGAGCATGGTTAACGACCCCGTAATCCCGTTTACTCTGCTGATCGACAAATGCTTCAACACTCAAATGATATGTTGCCATCTTCAGTAATGTTTTGGTAATATCGCGTAAGCTGGGGTCTAATCCTTTTGTGAGTCGAAATTCGGGACCTGCTAGGCGCTCACTTTCGATTGCCGGATTATACCGTTCATGAAAACGAATATATTGACCTTCGGTTCCCTACACGCCATCAGTATGTTTATAATAAATATTGCTAGAATAAAGGTGACGTACCACTAAAACATATAGTAAGTCGTCCATTATTACAGCGTGCTGCGCGTCGACCGGTAGTTTGCTGATCTCAGATGCCTTTTTGAAGCCAGTCGTATGTGCAGAAAGCGGTGGCCCAATTATTCTTGAAGCAAGCGACGACGGTGTAGATTCAAGCAATCTAACTTCTGGATTCCATACTGTGACTTGTAAGTTAGTCCCAGCAAACACGGATTTTATATCAAAGTGGTTTGAAGCACCTGTTTTCGAAGATGAATTTGTCGAGCTGCCGCCAGCTGGGCTCGCAGAATTAGAAGTTCGTAGATCTCCATTTTCATTTTTAGCTTTCTCTGACGGTTGTTCATGTGTTGACAGTCGTTCTATGCGTGTTGGAGATCTATGTCGCATCGAACTTGCGCGACCCTGGAATCGGTAAGTTAGTAAGTGTTCAGATATATTTACCGTCTTCAATTTGCTTACAGTCATCTTTTCTCGCTCGCCTGATAGTTTTGCTTCAATTGTTGGCTCAGTCGATAACTTCAGCGAACGAGATCTGTGGGAATGAGTGTGCGTATGCTGATTCGTAGCAGTATTGACGCGATCAGTTTGCGATAGTATCTCGCGAGACTCAGCGCGTGTGTGAGAAGCTCCGTTCTCAGCTACTTGACTGGCCATTTTCTTCTTTATTCAAAAGATAAAAACGCAAAATCAAGTACTGGCAACAGTGTATACCATTCGTATTATACTGGAAATTGTTCTTGCGCGAAGTTGTTTTGATTTGCCGCGTTGAGGGGAAGGGCGCGTAAACAGGGTTCGTGTGTCCGGCGTATATTTCAGTATGCAGCTGTATTATGATAAGCGTATATTTCAGCACTAAGAAACTACGCCGCGCGAACGCTACGACTGGCGAGCTGGGCACATTCGCTCTTCGGCTCCGTTCCATTGATAATACAAATCATACCGATTTACGCATCAAGCAGCAGTTTCACCATTTTTCTGCTGTGTGAAAAGATTACGGCAGCGTATTAGTATTTCTACTGCATATATTCAGTATTTACAATGTTTCTTACAAGAAGCGAGTATGATCGAGGTGTCAGCACATTCTCCCCCGAGGGTCGTCTGTTCCAGGTCGAATATGCAATTGAAGCTATCAAGGTATGTACTTGCAACCAATGGATTCACCCATTTATATTTATGGCTATTTTTTGCTATCATCTGAAGCTGACATTGGACTATCAAGCTTGGATCAACTGCGATCGGTGTAGCTACGGCTGAGGGTGTTATCCTAGGCGTGGAGAAGCGCGCTACTTCGGTTCTGCTCGAATCTTCATCGATTGAGAAGATTGTGGAAATTGACAGACACATCGGTGCCGCTATGAGCGGATTGACAGCTGATGCTCGGACAATGATTGACCATGCGCGCGTCGAATCACAGAATCACTATCTCACCTTTGATGAAGCTATGAAAGTCGAATCTGTCACTCAGTCAGTCTGTGACCTCGCTCTTAGATTCGGTGAAGGCGCTGATGGAGAGGAGAGTGTGATGTCGCGTCCTTTTGGTGTCGCTTTATTAATAGCAGGTGTGGATGAGAATGGACCGCAATTATATCATGCCGATCCTTCAGGTACATTCTACAGATATGACGCGAAAGCTATCGGTAGCGGAAGCGAAGGTGCTCAAGCTGAATTGCAGAACGAATATCACAGCGTATGTGCACCTACAATCTTTTATTATTCAAAAAGCAGTAACTAATCTGCTTTATCTAGTCACTCACATTGCATGAAGCTGAGCAGTTGGTATTAAAGACGCTGAAACAAGTCATGGAAGAAAAATTAGATGCTAAGAATGTCCAGCTTTCTAGTGTCACTCCAGAACAAGGATTTAGAATATACACCGATGATGAGATGAAAGCAGTGGTCGAGCAGCTAGAAGGCAGCGAAGCACCTGCGGTTTAAGATTTACTAGCTATCTTGTACAAATATCATGCACTTATAATCAGATATTTAACGTAGATTAGCACGTTCCCCGCTCCAGCTCCTGTCTAAACAATCATCAACACTTCCCGCTTGCATTGCGTATTAACAATCTTTGCCCAGTGAATGTCTAGTTAAAATTGCGAACCATTAGTGAATAGCCGCTGCATGTGCGGCTGAGCTTTCTCAAGTCAATCGTTTTCATCAAGACATGAAATACTCTCGCTTTTATAATTGTTCTGATTTAAATTATAACTTGTCCAGCCTTGCATGTAATAAACCAGGAGCCTCTGTATTATGAAATTCTATTTATTACTACCTCATATAACCCTAGGTACCGCGATACCTTATCTGTCCAGTCGTTGGTGAATTCATAAAACTATTTCTGGATGACCCAGGACGCGTCGATAGTCCCGGCGTCCCCGGATTCGAAGATGCTGAAGAATTTTCAGAAAATAGGCTGCTTCTAGTTGCTGTAGACCGTGACATACGCGAACGAGCATTTGCGGCAGGCGAACCGAAATTCAGACCGACCGGAGACGGCGCAGAATATGGCGCACTTGACTGAAATTTCGGTACACCAGACAGCGGTGATGACGAAGAAGACGAAGGCCGGATGTCGTGAGTGGAAAAGTGTCTGTTAAGAGGCGTAACGGAAACGTCCACGCTGCCATCGGTGCCGATTGCGACGTCTCGGCGTAAAACGCTGAGTTTGGGTCTGACTGCTTTCTGTTCATATTCTTGAAAAGTCTCGCTAAAAATCATCTGCTTGTCGTGTACCTGCTGCGTGAATAACACGACTAATATATACATTTGGACCGACAAAAACACACAAAGCAGGCAATCACGAATAATGTTGCCGTTTGCACGAATGGATAACAATAGTGTATGCAGCGGAGAGAAAGTAATAAACATGTGTAAGCAGAATTGATCCGGATTCCACATTTTCAGAACCCATGTGTCACCGAGCGCTTGGTCTGGTGAAGCTGATGGAGTATGCAGCGCTCGGCTTCTATTGTGCGTTAGAGAATGTGCTATTAGCAAAAAACGTAGAATCACTCACAAAACTCTGCGCAAAGGAGAGTCAGTTGCTGGTGATGGTGTATTGCTTGTCAGGTTTAGCATTGATTTCTGAGTAGCCGACGTGTGAATCATATTCTGATCTTGAGCTGATCGGCCAAAGAAAGTGTATTCTTTCCGTCGAGTGAATACGTAGAATGCATTGAGAAAACTCGCAGTCAATATGCAAAATGATATGGTCGATAACTGGAAGTATTTCTATCAGAAAAATGTCTGCAAATCGCAATGTGAACTAACATACCACGGCTCCCATCCAGTATGAAAACCCACCCGATCTACTTCTTCCGCGCAAAACTTCTCCAGCCATTGGGCTATTCTTCAAAGAAGTACTACTTATAAAAACCTCATTCTTTAAATCGCGAGTGGATCGGAGAGCAGAGGCACCAAGCTGGCAAAAGAAAAGTATAGCGTCAAGTGCTACACCGGCAGGCAGCGCCATTGTTCCAGAAAGACGGTCCCACTCCACGGTCTCAAGCTCCTCATTCAAAGAAAGCAACACATCAAGAGGATATGCTTTTATCCGTGACCATAACGAGGCTCGCCTGACTACTCGACGATGACTCTGTCCGTCTCTTGCAGGTGTATTTCGTGGGGTAGACATTGAAGCCGACATACCAAGGACAAAGATGAGATCCCGCGAGTCAGTAGATCTATACCACTCAATGGCTAGTACACCAATGATTTCGATAATGCAGATCCTGCTGATCAACTTGTTTTTGGACCAAGGCACGCTTTTCCTCGTTGAATAATGTAAACAAACGCACTTCCCATGGCGCGTTTCCAAACTTTCCATAAGCCCTGACCCCCGCGAAGTTCAAGAGATTCCGATTTACATTCGATTACAGCAACTCGGCAAGCACAACATGTCGTCTCTTTGGCAAAAATACAACTCTATACCAACGGCAGGTCGTCTATGGATTGGAGTGTCTACTATGATTGTTGCCTATGGAGGCATGCAGCTGTCGGATTACCTTTATGCGAAAGATTTGGAGAAACCACTTGCTGGTTCGCCGAGCCCGCAGTCTACTAGTTCTGGCTCAGTGAATTCCTCTAGCACAGATACAAAAGTCAATCGATAATATAAGGTTCATTTCGTAATTGGTGGTATACGATACTGGTTTCAGGGCATTGTTCTGACCATCTTGCAGGTTTCTGACTCTATGCTGGCGGGTTCAATAGCTGTCGACCAACTACTCTCACATTCGCTCAAAAGCCACCGAATCCCTCAAATACATGAAGACTGCGGCTTTCTCATTCACGGTTCGCAAATCATTTAAGCATACATCTATAGTCATTATATATAACATATCAAATTATCTCTCTATTTCAAATTATCCCTATGGATGTTGCAATGCACTCAAAAATCTTTGCTCGTCATTTCCTTGGAACTGTAAAATCGTTGAGAGCACCGGTATAAGCTGCGGTCTCTGCTCTTTACGCTCCAAATATCCAAGCAGCACGTTCTTAATGTACGGTACGCTAAGATTTTCATTTTCCTGATATGGAATATACGTAGATGAGGCGCCTGGACTAGTCAGTCCCCGCTCTTTCATTGTTCCTACCGTAGACGACGATACACTGGAAATCGAGCGGCTAGAGCGGACCTTTGCCGTTCGCATGGGAAGATCAGAAGACAGACTGGCCGTCTGAAGGTTTTGAAGTTCCTCGGATAGCGAGCGGTTGCTCTTCTGTAAACGCTCAACTTTCTCTTGTGTATCTTCGAGAAGATGCTTCAGAGTTTGTCGGTTTGTCTCGGTTTCCTGAAGTTGCGCTTCAGTCGATTCCTAAATATCTCAAGATAAGCATCATTCCAGCCTTTGACTCAAAAACAAAATGTTAACCTACCAGTGAACTTCTCAAATCCGAGAAAATCTTTCTTGTCTCCTCCATCTCTGACTGTGCAAGTTTCGCCTTTTCTTCCGCTCTCTCCCGAGCTGCGCGTAAATCGTTCAACTCTGTAGTCAATTTCGACCGTTCTTCTTCCACCATTCCAAGCTTTCTCTCTAGTTCGCGATCTTTAATTTTCAAATCCTCCAGTTCACGACGCTTACGTCTTGAAATGGCCACGGTTTCACTTTCAGCCCGATCGCGTTCTTCAGTTAGCACATTAATCTGTTCTTTTAATTCCCGAACAGAATTTTCCTGCTTGGATTCTGCTTCGCTCAGCAATCTGCGGATTGTGGTTGCTTCGCGGCCACGCTCTATAAGTAATCGATGAGCCTCAGCAAGCTCTTCTTCTAAAGCACTGTATCTATCACGTCCTTCTTTACTCTGCATCGCCATTTCCGATGCTTGTTCTCTGAAAGTTTCCATCATCATTTTAGCGCTTTCCGTTTCGGCTTTGGCAATCTGTGTTTCCTCCTTCATCGCTTCAAGTTGAGCCTTGATCTTGGCATTACTTGTAGAGTAATTAGACAACCGGTTTCTAAGCGAGTCAATCTCTTGCATAAGCTGGCCCTTTTCGCGAGACAACTTATCAATTGCTTCGTTAGTGCCGTGCAACTCGGCTTCAGCACGTGTGATATGCTGACTGAGATTGACAATCCGCTCGTCAGCTCGAGTTTTACCTACTTGCAACTCGCGAAGTTGCTGCCGTGTCTTCTGCAGTTCACTATCACGCTCCAGAATAGCTGCTCTGAACTTTGAAACGTCAGCCTTCAACTGCCTCTCGCTCTTCTCTACCCTGCGTAACTCTTCCAGCTTGGTGTTCAAAGAAATACGCTCTTCGCGTAAAGAAGCACCCTCGCCGCGTGCAGCCTGGAGGTCGTTTGAGAGTCGCTGGAGTGCTTCATTCTTCTCATTTAACTCTTTAAATCGGGCTTGAGCCACTTGTTCAGTCGCCTTCAAGTCGTTGCTCACATCCTGCAACTTCAGCTCAATCTGCGAGATAGATTTCTCTTTCTCTACCAGAGCATTCTTAACCTGTTTCAGTTCCTCTTCTTTTTCTGCGGCAAGAGTGTTGACTTGCTTAGCCAACTTCTCCTTCTCATCTATAGCTGCTGTAAGATCCTCAACTATTTTCTGGTTGTCCGCAGTCAGCTGGTTTAACCTAGACACAGTTGCCTCATGCTCCTGAGTCAACGTCTCCAACTGCTTTTCCAGATTTGTCTTCGCGTTTACCAACTCTTCATGCGCACGCTCAAGCACACTATGCTTGTGGACGAGATCTGCATGCGTCGCCTCCAGCTTAGCAAAACTCTTTCCTGAGTCTGTCGAGGAAGACAGTTGCTCTCTAAGCACCTTGATCTCATCCCTCGCCTCAACGAGATCTTGACCAATAGAACGAACTTGATCACGCAGGTTTTCAACCTCCTCCATAGATGTTTGACGCTCAGACTTAAGCACGCCAACTTCCTCTTGTAGACTACTGATCTTAGTCTCATATGTAGTTATCTTCATCTCGTATGCTTGCACATCTGTAGTAGCTTGACCTCCCACCACAGGCGGCTCCGGAATAGTCTCTGAGACCTTTGACGGAGCCTCTTCAGTAATCGTTGACTGCGCGCTGTTGGCTCCTCCTTTACCTTTCTTCTTTTTCTTTTTCTTGTTCTTAGATGAAGCGGGTGTAGACTGAGACTCAGTAGATCTATCGATCTCTTCTGTCTCTTTCTCGTCAGCATCCTGGTCTGCAGCAGTTTCCGCGACATTATCTGGCGTAGACTTAGTGCCAGATTTGATCGCTGTCTCAAGCTCTGCAATCTTTGCATTTGCTTCATCCAATTTCATCGCGTTCTGGGAGCCAAGAGAAGTTTCTGCTTTAAGCCTGCTATTGTCATTGTGAAGCTTTTCAACCTCTGATGTGAGCTCTGAAACTTTCAGTTCGAAATCGCTGACTATTTTATGGTTCTCGTCAGTTGCTGAAGCGCTCTTTTCGCTGTCAGCTCTCAGCGCTTCAAGTCGAGACTGCAATTCTGACTTCTCAGAGTCAGCTTTCGCCTGCACTTCGGCGGCCCTCTTGTCGGATTCCGCTTTAATTTCTGCAACGCTTGCTTCTGCATCTGCCAGCTTCTTTTTAGCCTCTTCCAGCTCTTTGATGATGTCCTCGACTGCAGCAGCACTGGATGTCTCTATCTCCTTGATGCGGTGATCTCTGTTTTCGACCTCAATATGAAATACTGACACCTCAGACTCAACGTCTTTAAGCTTCTTCAAAGTCTCCGCCAACGTCTGCTCTGCTGCAGCGGCTTTTTGCTCAGCAGCTACAGCAGCCTGTTGACTTGCGTCCTTTTCTTGAGAAATTCTTTTCATTTCAGCCATTAGCATATCTTGTCTCAAAGTGAGATTCTGTAGGTATTCGACCAACGATTGAGGTTCCGTGATCGAAGAACAGGGTGTATGTTCGCGAAGCACAGTCTCAAATGCTTCAATATAAGAAGCTCTCTGTTTTTCTGTTTCGTAAGCTTTGTGTAGTTCTATTAGTAAAAGGTTAGTGGGAGAGTTGATTATAATGGCCCAGGACAAATAGGACATACCAGGATAACGCGCTTCGTACTTGGCGAGTTTTCGCAGCTTCGATTTGATTTCGGGTGACAAATCTTGATCAATCAGCGAAGCAGTCGGTGCTGAGCGCCCTTGATATGTTTGCTGAGATTGGGGTCGCATAGGTGATGGCAAAGAGGCTGCCTTCTGCGTCGTGGCTGGAGTAGCAGCCCGACTGGCTTGCTCATCTTGATCCTCGGCATTTTGCGCCTCGTCAGCATCAAACATGACAGTGGTATCAATATTCGTGCTATCAGGCAATTGATCTGAAAGAGCAGGCGTACCGCTGCGGGAGACATCGCGACTGGCCGATGCAGCACGACTGGCAGGAGACATTGAACGCGTCCGACTGCTGGCAGCAGATGCCACAGACTGAGCTCTTGCTTGCTCAAGATCATCAGCAATCGCTTTACCAATTTGCGAAATCCTAGACATCATCTTGCTCCAATGTGTCTAGTTGATTGCGCGACTCGAATAGCCGTGGTGTTCTGTAAGTGCCCAAAAATACCTTCCTGAAATGAGAATTGCTCGTCCGTGTCAGTTTCAATAAACAATTCAAGCGACTTGGTGTAGGGTAATCTAGTGATTCCCAATATAATGGCGAATTGATTGTAATTGTCGGCAGACGCTGCCGTTCCTGAGCGGTCCTTTTGTTGACGAAGCTGTTGTCGTAGCGAATAGTCGAGTTACTCGTCTTCTAACGCTGCGGCTCACAGTAGAGGCTTGCCGTCCCAGACTCGACCAGCCCTGTATTGATATCGACGTTGGATGAGCGAAAACTGGCTTTGGAGAATGATATAAAAACGAATGAGTGTCGTGAATGGCTAGAATTGTCAAGATTTTAACAGGCAGTAGCGTTTTCACGTTTTCGCGGAGAATGTGGTCTTGGTGAAGTGAAAAATGCCTGCCTTAGCTCAGTTTGGGCCATTATAGCAAGCATTTGTATCATACTTGCTGAAAATACGGCTTATTCCATTACACTTCGAATCATCTCATTTGATCTCCATTTGCGTATCCATATCCATCTCCATATATGAATTATTACAGATATTTTATGTAATCAGGTTTGGGGCTTTTCTTTGTCTTATCACTGCGATTGGGAATTGTTTAGCCAGATGAGGTCAGCCTTCATTTATCTCGCTTTCCGGAATAGTATTATCTACTCCACAATCTGCTCTGGGCACCAATTGCACAATGTCGGAGAACCAGGACCACCCGTAAGTTTTTCCTATCGTTCTAGAGATTTTTAGAGCTTTTGGTGTTTTGTTTTGTGCTTTGACTCGGTGGCAATATGTATTATTACTACTGTATTACTGTACTGCCAGTGCAGATGGGTCTCCCGTCAAGTGCAGTTACTCTTGTTAGCAAAGTCATTGCCGATTTTCTAATATACTGAGACTGCCGTTATTTGCGATGATATCAGATTCCTTTACCAGATTACTAACTCTGTCGATAGGCTCAGTAAAGCGATCACTCGCGACAGCATCCCAGACAATACTAGCAGCGTCGCTAGCGACGACGAGGCTGACTCTGCTCCTCTCCTTACGTCTGAGACCACCAACGAGATCCCTTACCCCTCTGATCCAGAAGCTGTAAATGCAGTGTTTGCTGGCGACGAAGGAGCCGCTGAGGAAGGTAACTCTGAATCATCTCCTCCTCCTCGAGCACCTCTGTGGTTAAAGATCTTCTTGGGAATCGTTGCATTCATTCTCTTCATTTTTGTTGTGCGTGGATTTTGGCGTCTCGCTCATCGTAATAGCAACACCCCTGCTGCTGATACTGTCTGCACGTCTGCCGAATGCGTGACGGCGGCTGCCGGCATTCTTGCCGACATGGACCCTACCGTCGACCCGTGCGAGGACTTCTTCCAGTATACGTGTGGTGGATGGATTGCTTCACATGACATTTCCTCGGACCGTGGTGACTACTTTACCTCTTCCATCATGGCTGAGGAGTCTCAGCGCCTCTCGCGTAACATCTTGGAAGGAGAGTTCACTGGCTCCTCTGCTGCTGAGCGCGAGATCTGGGACAAGGCTTCTGGCGTCTACAAGGCTTGCATGGATACTGACCGTATTGCTGCTGTTGGCGGTGAGCCTCTGTACCCTATTCTTGAGAATATTCAGTCTGTCTACCCTCTTTACATTGGGGCCTCTGAGACGATCAAGACTTGGGTCGAGGGTCCGTCTGAGGTAATGGTCAAAGACACAGCTCGCACGGCTGCTGTTGATTTGACCGATACCGTCTTGTACCTTCAGACTATGGCAATTACTGCGTTGATTCAATTTGACATTGACGCTGATGACATGAACCCTGATTACACTGTTCTTAGATTGTACCAACCTCTTAACGGTCTGCCGTCAAAGGAGTACTACTTAAGACCGAGCATCACTACCGCTTACACCGAGGCTATTAAGCAGGTTCTGGCCAATGTTTTATCTGATGTCAACTCCACCTTGACTCCCAAGGAAGCTGACTCTCGCTATGGGGTGCTTGCAAAGCAGGTAGTTGAGTTCGAAAGCCAATTAGCATCTATCAGCCTTGATCTGTAAGTATAACTATGACCATGCTGTCGGCGTTACCATTTACTAACATAAATTTAGTGAGGACCTTTTCGATGGTTCTAAGACGTACCATCCTTTCACCATCAGCGATCTTCAGCGCACTTTCTCGCCTATCGAATTCACCTATTTCATCCAATCGATGACTCACTCATCAAGCTTGCCCGGTGAAGTCGTCGTTACCTATCCCCAGTATTTGATAGATTTGAATAAACTCCTCCCTACCGTCTCCCGCGAGACTATGCAGACTTACTTCATGTGGAAGGCGATTGAGGTCTACGCGGGCCATCTTTCGGAATCCGTTGCGCGGCCTGTGACTGAGTTCCGCAACGCTCTTCGTGGAATTAGCTCTACCGTCCGTCCTGAGCGCTGGAAAACCTGCGTGGCTGAGGTCGACTCGCTTACTGGATGGATTCTTGGTCGTTACTACACCGAGCAGTCCTTTTCCCCTACCGCTAAGAGAATGGGTGAAGACATCATCAACGGTATTAAAGAGGCTTTTATTGATAAGCTCAACATTTTGCCTTGGATGGATGTTAACACGAAGGGCGTGGCAATTGAGAAGGTTCGTAAGCTCGTGCAGAAAATCGGATATCCCGATCAATCGCCCGATGTAAAGTCAGCCGAGAGTCTTGCTGAGTACTACAAGGGGCTCACCATCTCATCTACTGACTACTTTGGTAACTACAAGTCTGCTCGTATGCAGGCTGCAGTCGAAGAATGGGAGTCGCTTGGAAAGCCTACTGACCGTGCCGCCTGGGGTATGACTCCTTCAACTGTCAACGCCTATTACAACCCTCCCCTTGGTGAGATTGTGTTTCCTGCCGGTATCTTGCAGCCTCCTGTGTTTTCTGAGCACCAACCCGCTTATATGAATTACGGTGCTTTTGGCGCCGTTGCTGGTCACGAGCTCTCTCATGCTTTTGACAACCAGGGCCGTGCTTACGATGAGAATGGACGTCTCCATGACTGGTGGACCCCGAAGACTTCTGAAGAATTTGATTCTCGAGCACAGTGTTTTATTGACCAGTACTCGGAATACACTGTAATCGATGAGGAGGGCAATGTGTTGCACGTTAACGGCAAGTTTACTGAAGGTGAGAATATTGCCGATAATGGCGGAATCGCTGCTTCATTCAACGCTTGGAAGAGTCATGAAGCTGTCGAGCCTAGTCCAATGCTTCCGGGTGTCAACATGACAAAAGAGCAGTTATTCTTTGTTAACTATGCTCGATGGTGGTGCGGAAAGACTAGGCCCGGTACTGCTGCTCAGAGAATCTACACTGATCCTCACTCACCCAGCTTTGTCCGTGTCTTGGCTGCTGCTGAGGATTCTCAGGATTTCATTGACGCTTTCCAATGCAAGAAGTCTCCCCGTTGTGTTCTTTGGTAAAGATATAAAAAAAATGAAGATGTTGTTTTATAGCGGTGTAGGTGGTGGTGCTTTTTATCGTGTGTGTTTATTATCAGTTCAATGAGCTTTCGACAACTGTTATTATTTCATTGAATCCTGTTGATAGTATACATTGTTCAATATCATCAATTGATATTTCGCCTTCATAGCGTCATTAATATTATGATTAGAATAATATGTACAAGCTTGCAAACTTCGTCAACTGTTTAATCTACAACGTAGAAAATGCTCCTT